>VMKM01000843.1:0-12500 GCA_008360985.2 Macquaria ambigua | reverse complement strand
TGCAAATTTGCTGTAATTGTACAAAACTGAATTCTGGTGTGTCACTGGCTAGACACAGGCAAAGCACAGGAAGTCACAAAAAAGTGAAAAAAGTGAATGCTAGGACCCAAAAAGGCTGAATTTAGTAGCCAATGTTGATCGGTATTCCCCACCTCCAGCTCCACCAGACTCAGAGACGAGGACATTTAGGGACAAAAATTATATCGTCTTGAAGTCACTCTATACTAAAACCACCTCAAAGCCTCTGAAAACATGGTTTCAAATCCCAAGTATTTCTCTATAAAATGAAATATGAATTACTAAATGCGCAACAATCAAAATTAAAGTTTGGGAAAAAAAATCTTTAAGTATTATTTACTAAAAGTTTAATACTCAAAACCTCGGCTGACTTGCTTCGTCATATTTGATTGAGAGTGGACCCAACAAATGTCATCACGTTTTGATTCAAATGTTGCTAAAAACCGATTGTTGCACTGGAAAAAACTAGACATTTGTGGACATTTGACATTAGACATTTGGAATAACCAAAACTATTCAAACTTTGGCAGAAAATGTTGTGTTCCTGTAGGATCCCATTGCTCACAGTAAGAAGCTGATTGAGAAAATAGGCTTTCAGGGCCTTCAAGCAGATGTCTCTGTCTGCCATTTGGCTCAGTTTTGATATGACCTTATGTACTGGCGGATATTAAAAATAACTCTTTACTCTATCATATTGTATCATTAATGTCATTCAACATCCAGAGCTACGTTACGTCTCCATGTAAACAGTCGTCCTCCTCTCATCTCTCTGTGAGTCATACCTGCCGACCTTTGAACAGAGCGAAGGCTATCACCAACAGGAGATTGGCCTGTGATACTTGAAAAGGACACTCACTAATAGACCACGCAAACACACACACACACACACACACACACACACACACACAGGGCTCATTTGGATAGCGGGATGGTTTGTACGCCAGTGTCAAGCAATCTGCTCCTACATTTCAATTATTGGATTTAGCCATTTTGGTCTTTGCTCTATTGCTGCAGCATTTGAGGGAGAGGGCAATTCATCTCAAAAATTCTATTAAAGAGACAGATGGGTTTGAATTATACATCAGTTCTATTAGGATGGCAAATTCTGTAAATTATTGTGATACTGATTATGAAAACAACTGCATATCTTTGAAGGAATTGGGGGATCTCAAGAACTGGATGGAGACAAGACAAACAACGCAAGAGTTCACAGAGGTTCAAGTAAGCTAAGTTTAGTATCCATGGGTACAAAGAGGAAATGAAGAAGAGAATGAATGAGAAGAGGAGGGAGAAAAAGAAGAAGGGGACTAGGAACAACAAACAGCAGCAGCAGAAGGAGAAAAAGCAGTCTTCCATTATCCATTCCATGTTTGTCATGACTTTCTAAGTACTGTATAATTGATTGAATTTTGACCAAATGTCTTCCAGACCTTCCCCTTTCACCACAGAGACCCCACACCCTTGGTTAGAGTTTCCCCAGCCAAGGCCTCTTCTCTCTGGGCATGGTGACTCTCTGTGGTCCCTAGAAGTCTGGAAGGATTGAGGATGACAGCAAGATCCTCTTCGGGTTGGGGTAGTGGTGGTGGTCTTATTGGTGTGTGAGGGTGTGTTTATGTGTGTGTGCTCCCAGCTATCACCTCCTCCATATTAAGTTCCATTATTCATGTGAGGAGAATAATAACACTCGCCAGGTCACCCTTTGCTGCTTCGGATATTACTGTTAACCCTTTACCACATCCATACACACACAGAAACACACACACACAATGCTAAACAGGCCATATTATGCCTCCTCGGACACTAGTGTTAACCCACATACGCATCAGCAACACACATGCAGATATAAAAACAGAAACATGTGCACACACGTCATTTTGTCGCTCTTTCAATCATGCACACACTGACCAAATTAACTTTTCTCTCAGGCTATCTCACCCTACACTATTTTTGTGTAGCAGTAGACACCAGATATTAGACGGATCCGCCCTCAGGCTTGTCCAGATATGAGCCAGTACCGCTGAACCATTAACCTGTGAGCAGGGGGAGTGGAAACAGGCCTGTTTGATTTCATATGGCTTTGTGTCAGATGGCATCACAGGAGGTCTCAGTTTGACAGAGATGACAAGGAGGGCGGCAAAGGTGTGTATCCGTGTGTCAGGTAGAATTTGTGTGTCCCTGCGTGAGAGAAACAGCAGGCAAGTGAGAGTGGATGAGCGACAATGTACGGTATGCATCTTTGTGAGTTTCTGTGTGTGTCTTTTATTAAAAGAAGAGTGACTGTAATGGAAGAAAGAAAGAGAGATGACCCTTGGCTGGGCTCCAGGGGAGAGATGAAAAAGAGAGAGGAGAGGAACAGGAGGAAAATTGAGGGAGTGGAAGAAAAGGGATGGAGAAGGAAGACAGAGGTGGCACAATTTCTTTTTTGAAACCTGAGAGACCTTCAGTGGTTAGCTCAAGCCTCTCACTTCTCTTCTCCATGTCTCTCTTCCTCTTCTCTCGCTTTCTTTTTCCACCCCTCCCGCTATCTCACTTTCTCTCTCTCTGTCTGTCTCTTTTTTTCTCCCTTGGGGGCTGTAACTGCATTTAATATTGTTCCATAAAGAGAGTAATAAATATCGACTGCTGGCTAGCTCATATTCCCCTTGTTTTTTAAGGCACTCTACTGTAGGGTAAGACCAAAGTCATGCAGCAGGTATTACAGTGCCTGTACTGTAGAAGTGATTAAATATCCTGTGGTATCTGTAACCTTTGGAACTATTAAAGTCTCCTTTATACCATTTTAACTTACTGTTAAGTACTGCCTTTAAGTCACAATAAATATATGGAAAGGTTTTAATGGGATAGTAGATTGTTTAAATGTATTCCCATAGCTGTAAAAGCAGAATAACTACTTTAAGTGGTGAAGATTCCTATTAAGACTTTTTCCTCACTTTTTGTCATGTTGCATGAATTGAAAAAATGAGCACAGCACTCCATTGATACATTAATGGATTTTCTCAGATTACTAGCCGGTAACCGCACAGTGAGTGTAGGCATGTATTCATATGATTTATTATTATTAATATGGATAGGATATGGATATGAATACACGCCTACACTCACAACATGCCTACACTCACTCTCTCTCTCTCTCTCTCTCTCTCTATATATATATATATATATATATATATATTTTTTTTTTTTTTTATCACATTACAACAGCAAACAGGGAGGTCTGCTGTTGCAATGTGGCATCTGAGGGGAAATAACTCAAACTCAGCCTCTGTATATGATACTCTAACCATTATTTTATTGGGCAAGTTGAAAAGGAACTTATAGCAAATAACCTTCATTTATCCTGGGAAAACCTACTGAGTATAAACGCTGCATTTTGGCAATGCCACAGACGTATAGCTCCATGCATTCAAAAATGAAACCTCCCCATTACAACCACAGTCTTCTAGTCTTGGCTACAGAGCCACTCTACTTGAGTGATTCTGACTTGTGCCAACAAACGGGGGGGATATATTATCCAACATGCTGGCAGTGCATTGCAGACAGTAGGACTGTATACTAGAGTGAGGATATATATTTTAAAGTTTTACAGCTTTTTATGCCTTTAATTTTTTTCTCTTTTGCCAAGTTTGCAAGTTCTTGTTTGATTCTTCTCGACACTATAATTTTTTAGCATGCGTTTCTTCCAAACTGCATGTGTTCCCTGAAAGCTTGCTCTTTACAAGCATGACATAATAAATGATGGAAAATGTTGCTGCAAAAAAGTACTTCCCATCCCATCCCATCCCGATACATGTTGCCACTACGTTTGTCCTCTGTATCCTGGTGTACTTTAGTATAATAGCGGTCACACAGAATGGTCTTCCTTTCATGCTACCCCCCTCCTTGCCTTTCTCTTTCCAGTCTTTGTAATTCTTCATCAGTCTTTTGACTCAGTGCCCTTGCTTCATCTTGTAACCCCCGCCTCATCCCCCCCCACCTTATTCACCCCAACCCACCCCTCTCCACTCCCTGTGATTTAATTAAGTGGGCGCTTTATGAATAAAAATATTGCACCCCTCTATTGATCATGGTGGACGGGAGGATGACAGCCCAGGCTGGCTGGGACGGGACGGGACAGGACAGCCGCTCTCCTAACTCGCTCCATTACGCTGATCTAAGTAAGTAAGTGTGTGTGTAGGTGTGTGACTTTAGTTTTATCAGTGTGTGTGTGTGTGCAGGCAGGTGTGTGTATACAAGTGACATTGTGAAAGATTGTGCGTGGGTGTGTGTGTGTGTAGACTGTAGAGTGCCGTGTGTCTGTGTGTGTCTGTGTGCACATTTGTGTGTGTTTGCGAGTGAAACAGCCATCAGGGCCGACAGGGAGCGGTAGCATCTAAATCAAACTAAGCGTTCTCAAAAGCTCTCATGGGCCCTTGCAAATCCTTCGTTAGAGACACACACTCACACACATCTACATAGACACACACATGCACACATTCCTCAAACGCCTCCTTTGATACATACACTGCATCAGCATTATAAATGGACATTGTCTGCACTTTTCGTTTCTCTCCCTCTCTTTCCTTCTCTCCCCTGCTCTTCCCCCTCCTCTAACCATCGCTCTCCGTAAGGCTGTAAGTATCTATTATGTTTTGTCGATACTGTAATTAAATTGGACAGCTTAATGCAATTCTCTGTGATCCATAGGCCTTTATGGATATAAAAGCTTTTCTGGCCCCACGCCCGAAAGACGTCCAACAAATTTAGATGAGTTACTATCGGGGGAAAAAAAATTGTTGGTGAGGTTAAGGCAGCAGGGTGCATACATGGTCATTTGTAATTGGCTAATTCACTTTAATGTCCCTGACGCCATTTTGTTTTAATACATTTTCTTATTTGAATTGTCATCCGCGGGACTAAGCGATATTACTACTCTGCCTCTCTTTCCTTTTTTTTTTTTCTCTTGTTAGTTCTTCCTTTTCTTCTAGTGCTTTAGCTAAGCGATATTGCAGGCTCTCAGGGACATTTATGGAGCTAATAAAACTTCAGCAGCAAAGGATCAAGAGACGCCGTTAGAATGGACACAGAGAGGAGAGATGGATGGAGGGAGGGGACGGTGGATTAACACGCAGGCGAGAAAAGATAGAAACAGACTACAGAGCGACAGATGAAGGGATGGGTGGATAGATAGATTGGAGACAGACGGGTGAAAGATATTGCTTTGTCTTTCTATTGGAATAGATTTAGTATCTCACATGTACATCTACTGTGAGAGAGAGGGTAATGCCGAGCTGTTATATTCACTCTTAGCAATCTTGACCGAACCACAATTTGATCACTATCAATCCCACCAAGTCCTATAAAACTAAACCTAACTGTGAGCCCACTTAGGGTGCTTTACCAGTAATGAGATAAATGTATGCTATAGTAACATACAGTATAAAATTATGATGTATTCATATGAAGAAAATAGCTGCCAAAACCAAAATAATACGTATCTAAATGAAAGTAAAATAAAATAGCTTTAATAGCATTCTATTATATTCATTGCAAACGTGACGACAGCTCTTTGGTGAGAGATGATATCACTATTTTCAAGTGTTGTTTTTCTTGGCTTATCTCCTGTATTCTGAAAGCCAAAGAAGCTGAGGAATTTTCCCAACTCACAGAGGACTTTGTAATGCTTCAATTAAGATTAAATCGTGAAAAACACAAAAAGTGGGTTTTACCAAAGGAGCAGGAATATCTTATCTTCTCTGTAACATCAAGAGGATGCAATGTCAGCTACATAGCAGGGAGGTAGGTGATGTCTCCATCTTTTAAAAACTTGACAAGAATAATAAATCATATCGGTTACAAGGAAAGGATGTGTCCCTGCCAACAACAGATAGTTGCACTCCATTGATACATGTAGTGAATAGTTGAACCTATTACTTATAGTGAGTTTGGAGCCTAGACGACTGATCTTCGTCTAATATGTATATGTTGCGTTTTGACCTGCGAAAAGCTGTTAAACCTGCCAAAATAACAATCTATGCTTATTTTTGTTGGAGGTCTCTTTGGGTCAAATGGACAGGGATTAAATTGATCAGGTGTGCTTCATAATCAGTTACTCCAAAGTAAATTTTTATTATATATAACTTTGATCCTAAGATTGAATGTTTCTCTTTTTTTCTTCCATAAAGCCTCACAAACAGAAGACGTATACTGATTGAGCTTATGCACGCATTGACACCTAAGTGGAATAATTGCAATGCATTGCAATGCAATACCTCTGCATCAAAAAGATAAACTGGTAATGGATTCTCCCATGTGTAATGAATGATCCTCGGCGAGAAATGGATTTGAAGCATTACGGGTGATGGAGGATTTAGGCTGGAGATTCTCATTTTGAGAATGGCCAAAGCTCCTTGACTAAATGGATTTGTTCTTTGGGAAATTGTTCAACCAACATAAGGCTATTTGAAAGCCCACAGACAGTTGTCTAAACCTCTGATTTGATATGCCAATCCTATCTTATCTTCAAGTGTGAAAATAAAAAAAAAACCCATTGGATTAAGAGAAGCAAATGAAGTTAAAAAGAAAGAAAGTGCATCATTTTAGCATGAATAAATCATGTTGTAGGTTAAACCCTTCATTGCATGTGGTAAATGGCTGGGGAAGCCATTAAAGTAAATGCTGAAGCGCATTTATAAATGGTGGATGTAGGAACAGAAGATGGGTGCTGCACAGGCTTGCCATTAGAATGAGCTGTTGGACGTGTTTTGAAGAAGACGGGTTGTTAGAGAGACTAAAAGGAGGAAGGAGGCACAAGGAGAGGAAAAGAGGAAAGACAAGGGTCGACAGGAGGCGAGGGGAAGTAATGAGGAGGGGGTATGAAGCTGGCAGGTGATGGGGGGAAAATGTAAAAGGGATGTGGGCAAGGCAAGGAAGGATAAAAGGAAACATTGAAGGGAGTAGAGAAAGTGAGAAGAAAGGACAGGAAGGAAGAACACTGAGCCAATGGGTGTGGGGAAAAAAGGAAATAATAAAGAGATTGTAGGTTTGAGTAAAGAATAGAGGGATGAAAGGGGGGTAATAGAGGTATGGAGAGAAAGAGAGAGGAGGAGGTGTGTAAAGAAGCTGACTGTGGCGTTTTGCCTTTATAAGCATCTGGGGAGCACCTCAGCACCCATAAATAATACACCGCAAATTAGCAGATTGGACAGAAGAAGGGGACTGCTGGAAATGTGTGTGTATACGCTGCAGAGAGGGAGTGCTTCTATGAACACACATGCATGGCAGTGAATATGCACTACTGTATATTTGTGTTTTGGGTGTGTGTCCATATTAAACACTACGTACTGCATGTTCAGTACAGCCTCATACAATGTGTGACTTTGAGACTGTGTGCATGCCCTGTGTATGTGTGCATGTCCTGTGTATGTGTGCATCTGTGTGTATGTTGTTTGTGTGTGTGTGTATATGTAAGGCATCTCTCTGAGTTCTGATCTGTCTCTCAGCAGGTCAGCGTTGTCAAGGTTACTGCAGGCCATTTTGCCGGTGGGCCAATTAACTTTTAGCACAGAAACAGAACAGAACAGCGCAGGTGTCTCAACGGTGCCCAGGGGTTATAGAGAGAGCGTATATGTGTATGTGTGGTGTTTTTTGTCTAAGTGTATGATATTGAAAGAAACGGACAAGCAGAGAGAGGATGTGCATGAGATAAAATGAGACTGTGTGTGTGTGTGTGTGTGTGTGTGTGTGTGTGTGTGTGTGTGTGTGTGTGTGTGTTTGTGTGTGTGTGTGTGTGTGTGTGTGTGAAAGAGAGGAAGCGAGAGAAAAGAAACAGAGCAAGCCTTTGTTGTTTCTGTGTTTGGCAAATAGCTGCGTGGCCTTTCATGATGCTGAGAGAAGAACACAACTGAGGGTGAGATGCGGGCAGACGTGAGTCTGAGCACAGCAAGACGTAAGGGAGTCAAGGCTCCTGTGTGCTGATGATGACATAACGTGTTCCCTTGCAAAGGTTGACGCAGTCCCTTGTGTGCAGAAAAAGTTTCTTGAGTCGCTTTCAGCCAAAATCTCATTATGTAACATAAGACTGTCTGAAAGCTGATCTGAAAATTGCCTGATACTAAATATCTGAATATTGTTTACTAATTGCTCTTCTTTTGGAAGTACAGTTAGTACTACAATTAGCACTACAATGGTGCTCTAGCATTAAAAACGTCATGACCACCCTTTGAACTTTTGGCCTTTTTGCTTGTTTTTCATTGTCTTAGCTGGGCATTCCATATATTGTTATTTTAAAGTTCAACAGGCACCTCAGATATGCCATGATTTGGCATTTAGGTGATACGATACATGTTTTATGCCACTTTTTATGGGACATTTTACTAAACTTAAACACGATTTTAAAATGTTTGTTCTTTTGCCTGTATGTTCAATCATTTTCAACACACAATGAACCATTAAAAGTCATACTGATTTATTTGCAAGTTCCTGTTTCTACTGCAAACATGGCAGACAACAATCAACCTTTGATACAGAAAACTTTGAAGTTGAAGTTATAAGAAATGCTTTTTTTAATGACTTCTATGCAGAATCATTGATGTTTATCCTTAACAGACATTTGAGTGTGTTCTGGTTTGACTAGATTATGACACTGGGGAGACGGGATGCAGTCTTTGATGCAAAATACATCAATTGGTTTGCTAAGGGTTAACTATGAAGGAACTAAATCCCTACAAAGGTGGGCCATATTAGCTTAAATGCCAACTGGCAACATTGTTTAGCTATAAAACAAATGTCTGGCAACCAGCAAAACAAAATCACAACCCACAGAGCTTCAAAGAGGCTGAATCATGTGTGCCCAAAGTGCAGGTGCAACTCAGTCAAGAAAACTGCAAATTTATGTAATATGTTAACTGAAATAATTGGGAAAATGTATGACATCATAGACTTACAATTAGTATCACTAAAATGTCACTTAGTTCAATCAGTGAAGTTTTCAGTCCTGAATAGATTCTGTACAACATCTGCAGTCATGTTATCCCCTCTGGCATATTTTAAGAGCAGTTGAAAATTATGAAAGTTAAAACTATTACAAATGACTTGCTGCCAAGCTCCTCATATTCCCCTCTCATGTCTGAAAAGCACTTTAAATTAGACTTTTCTTTAACATTCTGCTTTTGTGTTTCGTAACGCAGTAGTGAAGCAAATGCACAGAAAGAAAAGGAGGCTTTTACAATGGTTGTATCTGTCTGAGTGTACTTGGTGAAATAAAGTGATTGTGATGGCTAACAGAGCAGACTGTCATCCTCCCTTCCCATGCAGTGGTAGGCTAATTCCTCTGACAGACCATCCTCCACAATGGCTACTGGCTGCTGTCTTCTTAGCCTGAGGGCCTGTCTCGTTGAGTGAGAGAGAGAGAGAGAGAGAGAGAGAGAGAGAGAGAGAGAGAGTGTGTGTGTGTGTGTGTGTGTGTGTGTGTGTGTGTGAGAGAGAGAGAGAGAGAGAGAGCAATACAGAAAGACAGAAGTTGTGGAGATAGAGAAAGAGAAAGGAATAGGAATAAGAGACAACCAGGGAGAAAGAAAGCACTGTGTGTACATGAGAGAGTGTGTGTGTGGTTGCTATGCTGTCTCAAGGCCCTAATCTCTTTAGTAAGCCCCATGATCCAGTTAGAAACAGCGAGTGGCTAATGTCAGGGCTAACTGGAAGAGAGGGATCTATGTGGGTGTGTGTGTGTGTGTGTGTTTATAGATGTTTGTGTGTATGCCTTCGACTGTATCCATATCCTTGTTGAGACTGGCAGGGTCTACCTGTAAGACAACCTGAGTGTTTTGTGTGCTGGTCGAAATAAATGTTATCATGTCTGCAGCCACATCCACTTTCATGTATGTGTGTTTCTGTTGCATGCATGTGTGCGCGTGTGTGTGTGTGTGTGTGTGTTGCAGGGTGTGTCTGAAAAGCAGCAGTGCCCATTAAGGCTTTTAGATTAGATTGAGTGGATCCAGATTCTGCGCTATTGTTCCTCTCCAGCAGGCTTTCTCTGTGGTTTGAAGAAAACAGGACAGGTGCAGGAAATGGATTTTTAGTTAATTTGCCTGGTCAAATCAGGGTAATAAAAAAAAGGGAGAAGAAAAAAAAAAGTAAAACGGGTTTAACATCTGGTCACTAGTGAGGAACTGCAACTCATAACAGTGATTCTCTGTGATCAGCGGAGTTAAGGTTGCAGTAAATCCAACAAGGAAAAGGTAGGAAATGTAATAAAACATAAGGTTTAATTATTTTGTTACTTTTAATATTCACCAAAGATTGTTGATGTTTTTGCAATTTTAACTTTTTTGCCCAGTTTTCATCAAAACTCTAAAGGTCTCAGTGGGAAAAATAGATATATAGCTTTTATGACACTACTGGTTCCTGAAAATATGAAATGAATAAATCATAAACACAATATGAGAGATAATCTAAATATTACTGATCGTGTTAACATAACTGTTCATCTTGTGCAAGGAAGGTCTTTAAAGAACACTATATATAATGAATCTGATCAAAAGTCATTTTGAAAATGAAAGACCACGGTTTGTTTCATTTTTCCGCTCTCCTTCATACTAATATTTGTTCCGTTTTAGTAGCATTAATTTTATTCTGGGCCAATGTGCCTCAAATGCTAATAGGCTGTGTATTATCTTGGTACGTGATGGTATTTAATATATGGTACATTCAGCGCAGCATGTAGATGAATGTTGTAAATGTGCTTGAAGCTGTCGTGGCATGATTAAAATGGACGTGGTGATCAGCAGTTTTGTCACATAGGGTAAAAGCACAGCTAACTCACCCGCTGCCATAATAAACGATAAGACGCTGACACAACGGGAATGATGAACACTCTGAACTAATGGCTGCTTGCTCGCTCACGTGCATGCATAAATATAACCAACTCTTTTTGTTTTTTTTCCTCCATCTCTGCCTGTCTGTCTTTTCACCTCTTTGACATCCGTCTCTTTCACTCCAATCAGTTACTGTACAAGAAACAACCTGTCCTTCAAACATTGCATTGCACCATTCCTTCATTCCAGAAAATTCTGCTCCAAAACACCATGTGTATAACAGCATGCGAGCAAATGTAGTCCGCCTCAAACATTGTGATGTGAAAATCATTCATTCCCTGGGGGAATATATGGTGAGGAATAAAGGATGGATGCGGACAGATAGAAATTGAACCAAATTCTCCCCTCCCATCCAATCACACTGCATCACAAATCACCAGCTCTGCCGCTAATTCAGGGGTGTTACGGTGCGCAGGCCTTGGCATATGGCGTGTGTGTGAGCATGTGTGTGTAGAAGTGTGTGTCTGCATATTATAGTTGGGAGGTAAGAGAGAGAGAGAGAGAGAGAGAGAGAGAGAGAGAGAGAAGGAAAAGATGATTTAGGAGTAATGAGAGCCAGCAAAATCATGGTGCCCAGCGGCATTATGGGACTAAATCTAATCTGCTAATGGATCGACATATCGGCTCGAGATCGGAAAAATCAGATCGCGCGCTTTGGCGAATTCCTCGAGATCGAGATCGAGAATCGTCAGGCGAGATCGCGCGAAACGCTTGCGTCAAATCATGGCACGCTCCGTCCGAAGGTCAGATCGCTTCAGCATCAGCTTCGGCGCTCAATCCATCGAATAATTTCTGAATCCCGCTTCAAAATGCGTCGAGGATAATCGTCAAAAAAACAAAGGACGACGGGAAAATGTAACTATAAAAGAGGAGAGAAAGCAAGAATGTGGAGAGAGAAAAAAAAGGTCAAGGACATAGTGAAAAGATGGGAGGTGAGTTTAGAGTGTGACGTGTGTGTATGTGTGTGTGTGTGTTAGAGAAATAACCCGGGGTGGAGGCATTGGGAGGGCAGGGCCCAGGAGAGCACAATCAGCACATATTGCTATCACATGGTGTACAAAATGCTCTTTCTCTCTCTAATACACACTCACACATGCAGATGGGCAGAGTTTGCACACACTCCATACATGACGTACGCGCAACTACACAAACAGACACACCATCCTCATTGTTGCTCTCTGCCACACACACACACACACAAACACAAAGACAGAGACACGTTCTTACACACCCACAGAAGGCAGCCATTGAGAGGTAATTGCCCCAGACTGTTAATGTTTTCCAGGATAAAACTACACCAGTCTTTACAAGCCGGGCTAATTTCACAACTTTATGTCTTTACCTCAACAAAATGGCTGACAACCGCATTACAACCACTCCAAAGAGAAACAGAAAAGAAACTACAAGTAGATTTTATTTTATATATTTGATTTTCTATTTAAATTTTCTGTGAGATATCGGATGGTGCTGCAGATATGTGCATGATTCAGAGGCTTTTTTTCAACTGGGGCCACCCATGCTGAAGATGTACAGTATATAGGCGCTGTGTGTGTGATACACAGAGCCCCTTTAAGAACAATGGAGCTCTAATTTTTAGTAGTTACAGGATTAGAGCTGCAACAATTTGATTAA
>VMKM01000842.1:0-226381 GCA_008360985.2 Macquaria ambigua | reverse complement strand
TCTTTCCTTTCATTTCCTTCCTTCCCTCCTTTCCTTCCTCCTTCCTCTTTTTATTTCCGTCCCTCCCTCCCTACTACCTACCTCCTTTCCGTCCTTCCTTTCCTTCCTCCCTCCCTCCCTCTCTTTCCTTTCATTTCCTTCCTTCCTTTCCTTTCCTTTCTCTTTTTATTTCCCCCCCTACCTCCCTACTACCTACCTCCTTTCCTTCCTCCCTCTCTCCCTCTCTTTCCTTTCATTTCCTTCCTTCCTTTCCTTTCCTTTCCCTCCCTCTCTTTTTTCTTTCCTTTCTTTCCTACCTTTCCTCCCTCTCTCCTTTCCCTCCTTCTCTTTCCTTTCCTTTCCTTCCTTCCTTTCCTCCCTCCCTTTTTTCTTTCCTTTCCTTCCTTCCTTTCCTCCCTCCCACATCCTATTCTGTTTATTTCTGTCTCTCACTCAAGCAGCATGATGTCAAGGAAGGTAAAACCAAAAAAGTTGCATGAAAGCTAGTCTGGCTTTTCTCTTGAACCTTTTATGGGTGTCAAGATGTTTACCAAACTGAAGGAGTGGAGAGTCGGGTGGCACCGCTGTTTGTTTGGAAGGATGTGTTTGTTTTTATACCAGAAAAAAATGAAAGTCAGGAGGAAATAATAAAAGTATGGCTGTAATCTGTTGTTATCTTGTCATTGCTTAAGGGCACTTCAACTGTTGTAAAGACAAAGAGTTGCCCCAACTTATATTTTAATTCAGGAGGAATTGAACTAATTAACTTCTGGTCACAAACACGCCTCTCTGACCATTAAAGCAGCTATAATCGATATTTTTTATAATAACGTATCAAATGACAATGTGAAAGGTGTCACTCGTAGTGATGAACCTACAGAGAATTATTACCAGAAACTGCAGCTCCCCTCGGCTCTACGGAGCTTTATAGTGAGTTTCAGCTCATTGTTTAGCTGCTGGTTCACTCTCACCGCTCTCGTAGTGTTGCTTTCGGCCGCAGCAGGCAGCTGTTTTTAGAGAAAAAGCTCTAAAAACCCACTGCACACTACCTGCTCAGCACCAACTGTCAGACAGACACAGTTAGCAACTAGCTGGTGAACACAGTGCATTTAAAGATCCAGATATTTCCTTCAGGAGTTGGTGGAGACCAAAAATAGAGCTAAAAGAGAGCAACACGACTCTATAATAAATAATAATGTTGCTCCGTGTTTGCTTAAAGTTTGCCAAATCAACTAAAAAGGTGATACATATGTCAATGTTGTGTTAAAATTTGCTATTGCAGGTTTAAGCAAGCCACTGCCAATCATCAGCTGTAAAATGATGACATTTTTATTTTTATATTTTTACAGGAAATCAAAAATGAATTCCCAATTCAAGGGACCAGGCAAATGTTTTGTCTTTGGCTTGTATGTAGCAAAGAAAAGCCTGCAAATATGAATTTCAATATTATGTTATTATGATATTATAAAAATATTGTGGGGTGTTGCCTATAGGAGCCACTACTAGAGCTTTTGACTACAAGTCTTGTTTATTTGCTTATCTTCTGAGTTTGCATGTATATTTTCATGTGTGATGATGCCAGTGTGTAGAGCATATGTGGTGTGTGCATGTTCGTATAGCGTCATTATCTTCATAAAGTGTACGTGTTATGCAGAAGAATTGTGAATGTGAGGGGAAAATGTGAGGAAAAAAGTGAAAGAATCTTAATATAATTTAATGTCATTCAGTTTTTTACGGATAACATCCTGTAGCATCCTGTGAGATCGCAGGTTTTAATTGGTGCGACACCACTTTGTCAATTAAGAGCTGGACATCCTGTCAAAGTGTTTTTCACTTGCTTGTGTCTCACTTTGGCTGAGAGAAAATGCTTAATACAGTAAAAGCAAAAAAAAGTTGGGTACTAAATCAATAT
The DNA here is from genome assembly GCA_008360985.2 of Macquaria ambigua. Lineage (NCBI taxonomy): Eukaryota > Metazoa > Chordata > Actinopteri > Centrarchiformes > Percichthyidae > Macquaria > Macquaria ambigua. Next base: position 224,490 of record VMKM01000842.1, on the reverse strand, counting down.
TAATGAATGAAAGTAAGAGCGAATGACAGGGTGCCTGCAGGAACAGGAAGTAGATCCACAGCATGATTAACTCCCCACTTGATGAGCTCACAGGTGTTAACGAGCCACTGTAAATCAGGAGTACACATGTGTCCATGTGTATATGAATACTGCCATCTTCCATGTCCTGCACTCTCTCCTGCCCTGCAGCATTAACGGACCATGTCATGATTAATTGTTGCATCATTATCCGCCATCCATCGCCAAAACCCTGCAGACACACACTGCCTTCCCAGAAGTCCGTGCGCTCTGGAGTGGAAATCTCCAAGGTTGTGGCTCACCGTTCTCCAAAGTACAAGCACCTGAAAAAATAAGCTAGCCTCCGCCGGCTTGTCCAAGAGCATGCACCGCGGAGTTAAATATAGATGTAATATCCCTCCGTTTCAGCTGAATCTAAACAAATTAAAGATGTCTTTCTTACAGGATGGTTACCACAGAGAGTGATCGTAAAAAAAACGGGGGGGGAATATGCAGAATGTGGCAGGACAGCGACAGTTGAAACAAAGCCCTTAATGGTGCTTTTATGAGAGATTAATCCTGTCATTAATTAGTTTGGACACATTCAGAGCTGCTGCTGTGATTGGCAGTCTGAAAGCTGCTGGACAAGCAGAGCAGGTTTCTTTTAAGCACTTAGTGGGTAACGGAGGGAGCCGGGCTCAGATGTGGCCAAAATGGGCAGAGTGGAGTGCTGGTGAGTTCAGGAAAATCCCACAGTGGCTCAATAAACGAACACAAAACAGAAGCACATGGACGGATTTCTGAATAATCTGACCTTCTCTAAATACAGAGACATTTTAGCGTGCACTGTGGTTGTGCAAAAACCTGGATCAGTGTTTTCCTGTCGGGCAGAAATCAAAAGACGCATATTCATTCTCATCATGCAGACTACTGTAATTATTCCTACAACTTAATGGAAAAGTTTGACATTTTGGGAAATACGCTTATTGTCCTTCTTGCCAAGAGAAAATCAATTTTACTCTCATGTCTGTACGCTAAAGACTGGAAACGGCTTTGAAACACACTTGTTTCAATGTGGCTGTGATCAAATAGTGTGGTGCATGGGCGAATCAAACCTGTACCTCCTTTATTAGTAAAAAAATAAATACAACTGGAAATTCTGAAAAACATCTCTTGACAATATAATTAAACATTTGTTGCTTAACTTAATTTTAGTTTGTCTACTTTAAAACGTTCAAATTATCTAAACAGAAAATTATTAGTTGACAGGACTAGTAATTTTAAGTTGGTGCTAACCCAGGAGTCTGATTAAACAAACAGTATAACTACTTAAACTGAGTTGACATGACAAGCTGAGAGTTGAGTAAACTAAAAAGGCTTTTTACATACTTAAATTTTTTTCTCAACTTCTTCATTTTTACAGTGAAGTGGAAACAGCCAGCCTTGCTCTGTCGGAAGGTAACAAAATCCACCCACCAGCAACTCTGAAGCTCACTAACTAACATGTTATATCTTATTTGTTGCACCTGCCAGGAAGTTACTGGTCCCATCCAAGCAATAGTCCAAACACATAACATCTGTAAGACTGCAAGTTGTCGTTTTTATGCAGATTAAACAAACTAGATATAATGTGTTAATTACAGAGCTTTAGAGGTGCTGGTAGATGGATTTTGTTAGCTTTGGACAGAGCCAGGCTAGCCGTTTCCCTCTGTTTCCAGTCTTTATGCTAAGCTAAACTAACTGGTTGCTGGCTGTAGCTTCATACAGACATGAGAGTGGCATCGATATCCTCATCTAACTCTCAGCAACGAAAGTAATGTTGAGCTGTTCCTTTAAAGTTTTTGGTATTTGATTGGTCATATTATTTTTTAAATCTCAGGGTTAGCAATTATGGTACGGCAAAAAAAAACTAAGCTAAAACAAATCTATGAAATTATTATATTCATCACAGTAACCAAAATTTTCATCAGAATTAACCAAAAGAGCTTAAACATGCCAAAAGTGCATGTAAATGTGGTCAAAAAACTGCAGTAAAACACCTGCTGCCCGAGTTTTATTTGGTCAATCTTTTCTCCATATGTCCCTCCACCCACAGTAAAAGGACTCGAAGTGCTTCTGTGATAATTGCAGGACCAGCCCGGTGACCAAAGCGCACAGATTCCCCTCGCTGACAGATTCACTGCTTCATAATGATGCATTACAAAGAAAAACACGTTTGAAGTTCCATTAATCCTCCGTGTGTGCGTGCGTCATTTAGAGAAACCCCCATCCAGAAATGTATTTCACTCCCAATATAGCTCACAATGGAGCAGTTTCATGGTACTTGTTACATATTTTCCATTTTACATGTCCCGTCCGTTCTCAAACTTCATTACATCTTCGTCGGCATGTTTTGCTCGGGCTGCAAATGAAACAGCGGGAGCTTGAAAGTAATGATTTGTGAAATGAAATTTGATTCAGCATATCAGTTTTATGAACTTGTACAACCATGTGTTCCTAAAATTAGGCAGTGCAGCAGCAGTCGTAAAAACAAGGCACGTCTGATTGTCACAGAATTAATTAGAAATGAATTACATTTACATTCACTAGTAATAGTCATTGATAGTATTTGCCCTAACAACCTACATACAGTCATTTCGCTCTGTCCAGTGAAAACTATGTATGTAGTGACCTTGACTTTTTAAGATAAACTGAAGGGTTGAGTGTTCCTTTATGGGTTAAAGGAAAATTATCCTATTTCTTAACCAAAATAAAACATTTAAGAATCTGAAAATGTATTGGTACAAAGCTGTTTTTGTAAGCTCCTGAAAAGTTGGCATTTTGGAGATACAAGGTTTTCACAGGACAGTGACAATAACCTAAAAGTGACTTTGATAATGAGGAGAGAAGTTTTTATTTTTGCCTTAATCAGACAGTGCACAAAAGGAACCAAGCTTGAGAAAACTATATAAATAACGTACGTCTTAAATTAGAAAATATATATAAAATAGAAAGTAAAATAAATTCTGTGGGTGCATGATGTCTTTGTGACTTTTTTTTTCTGGTCACCTGTGTGAAAGAAAGAAAAAAGAAACAAAAAATACAGTGATTTTAAAATGTCCACCTCCAAAAGCTTCTCCTTTGTTCCTCTTCACCATCATCCCGCTACAGTGCTTTGGTACATGTGTGAGACGGAGACCAAATGGGTGAAACTAGAGCCTGGAAGTTGAAGAATGTGTAAAACGCTTAACGCATAATGTGTAAAACGCTTAACGCATGCTGTGCAGGATGTAAGGGGTCATCAGTATTTCCAAGACAACAGGACCTCTGTCATACCAGGCGCTGGGGCAGCAGCATTGTTTAAAACCAGTCTTCAGATCTGGGAACACACACTTAGAAGATTTTTTTTTTTTTTCTTTACTCAGTGACTGTTTTTTAATAAGAGGATGCTCCTGACATAATCACAGCTTCTATAACTTAAGTAACTGGAAAAGGTAAATGTATCTATATCTGTGTTTATATGGTTTTGGAAATCTTAATTCAAATGCAGACAGAAGAAATTGGTAATATGTCCGCAGCTAATCTAATAGGGTTATTTCACCTAACAATACTACTGTATAGTTTTCATTGTAACTACTTTCTCTCAGTCAATTAATCAACAATTTTCATAGTCAGCTAGTCAGTTTTTAAGCACAAATGCCAAAAATTCACTAGCTTCAGCTTCTATATATAAATATAATATAAATATTTTCTGGTCTTCGTAGTCTTTCATGAGAGTAAATGAACTATTAGTAATATTAGTAAACTGTTGGTCAAACTAAACAAGCGGAACAACATTTCTAATATATAAACTTGGGCTTTGGCAAATTATGATGGGAATCTTTCACTATTTTCTGACAGTTTATGGTTATATTTATGTAACCAAATGACTTATTGAGGATATAATTGGCCATTTAATTGATAATGAAAATAATCATTAGTTGCAGCCTTAAAGAAATAGTTCTGTGAATTATCCAAAGTAACAGAAACACTGAAAATTAAGAAACCGATCTGAAAACATGTTCCTCTTTCATTTTTTGACTGTAATTTCTCAATCAAAAGAAATTTTATTGAACTCCATTGTATTTGGAGTGGCAGCCAAAATCTAAGATATCAATATCTATACAATATCTGTAACTATAACTAGAAAATAAAACCAAAACTATCTGCATGGTGAGATTTCATTAGAGCTAAGTCATTATAAACTATGGCACATGTACATTTCTGCCAAACTGCAGGGATTCATGCCCTAATATTCACGTTAACTACAGAAAAGAAGTGTTTGTCACAAGTATGTTTTCTCCACATCTTTAACGCTGACGTGCTTCTGTAACATTCACACTCGGGGGGAATTTCAAAATGTCACACTCATTAAAATCCGTCCTGGACAAGATCATCAGCTACTGTGCTGTTTGTCATCCGCAGTGTAAAATGTAAAAGCTTCCAGAAGAGGGCACTCCGTCTCTGTTTATACTCCTGTAGGTTTAACAGAGCTCTCCTTCTCTCCTTCACTGCCCGACAAGAGCCCCTCAGTGTGACAAGTTTACACAGACCATCTGCAGACCTCCCTACCGCCATAAAAACACTAATCACAAGGTCATAAAATGTGACTCCATAACGACACCCAGAATGCAGCGAGGCTACGTCTTAAAATGTTGGACCAACTGTAGTAGTACGCCAGCAAGTGACTGTAGTTATACATGAATGTGGTTATTGATTTAGTTATTATTATCCATTTTAAAGCTGCTGAGATGTAACTTTTTAGAAAAGTTTGGACTTGAATGCCTACAGGTCAGGATTGGGTTGCACCAGCTATTTGTAAATCCATTACTAATTTTGTGTGTAATTTATTCTCAAGTTCTTAGTAACTACTGGCTAGTTTCAAACTAGTGATTTACTGGAATGTCTTAGCTAGTAATGGCTTTAGTAATGTAGCTAGAAAACATCAGTGTAGTGTAAACATGAAGTTACTGTAGCATCCCAAGCCGTAGCCTAACTCCCAAAAGTACAGTTTTAAGGGGTCAAACCTTAACTACCAATCCTCTGCAAATGTAGGTATGACTTTGTTGGTCTGTTAGGTTAGCATAAGACGTTAGCATATTGTTATTGGCATAAAGTTTTGTAATTTTAAGTTTTTTTAGGAAATGTCCTCAATTTACTTAATTATAAAACAACATTTTGATTAAGTCAGATATGTCAACTATATTCCGTTACCCCTTTAACTCCTCACTCTGAACGGCTAATATGTTAGCAAGCTAACGTTAGCTTTGTCAGTTAATTCAGTAAGCTATGTGACAGTTACACGTGGCAGTTAGTAATTGTAAATATTTAGCAACAACTAATCTCTATGTAAGACGTAGTTTGTGTGGTGCAACCATTTTGATTTAGTGATGTTTAAATCTCCACTTAGTAAAGACTTGCTTTATAACTATGCTAAGTTTGAACTGGTGAAATGAACAACTGGTGCAACCAGCAAACCTTTTATTCTGAAAAATGCAGATCAATAGATGCTGTTAAGAAGGCAGATTGTGTTTCAATTTAAAGTTCGGTTAAGTTAATTTTGGACAAAAAAGATGAATCTACATGTTTCCTTCAGGAGAAAACTTTGGCTGATAAGACAGTAGTATGTTTACATGTTTATCTTTCTGCTTGCTGCTAGTGCAGCCTTAAAGCTAACTATGTAACGCTAACAAGTGACAATGGGAAATGCTAAAATAAAGTGTAGCTGTAGCAAAAGTAGAGAGGAGTCATGAAGACAGCAAACTGACTCAGAAATATCAGTTACACAACAATATCTATCTAAAGTCTGCTAACATTAGCCATCATACTGGTCATAACAGATCACTTAAGGTATTGCTAATTAAAGTTTTAATTCTGTGGTAATAATAATTGCCCCAAATTTACCCACAATCCACTTAAATGTAGTGTAACAGTAGCACAAGTGACGAGGAGTCTACGACAGTCTGCAGTATCTGAAGTTTGCTAACATTAGCCACCGTAAGCTAATGGCCATACCATAACCAAGTGAGGTAGTAGCGGCAAAACCACTGAGTGTATTGACCTGAGCAAGGGTGCCTTTTATTGCTAATGAATGCGTGTGTGAGAGAAAGAATGTGTTATTATTTGTTACATAGTCTCATTTTAGCCATATGTTGAATTTGTGAAACAGTTGCCACTGGAGTTAGAAGAAGTATTTCTTGGAAATTTATAAAAGCGTGTCCTCAACATCTGCCTGTACGGCCAACCTCTTTCTCCCTTTTTCTCAATCTTTCAAAGGAGAAAAGCCACGGGAGAGCGGTTGACGGACAACCACCGTGGAGCCAAAATTTATTTCAACAACAAGCTGACACATTATGGGAAATCAAACACGGTGGGATGTTATCGCGGTGAAATCACTGTATACCACCCACTTTGTTCCCATGCACAGCAGGAGTAAGTCAGAGAGAGAAAGAAACAGAGGGAGGAGAGGCTTTCTGATGAATTGTTTGGAAGCGAGGGTGCTTGGCTCGTCGGCAGGCCCCGAACTCAGCGGGCCGGTGAACGGGCACTTGTCATCTGGAGTGTGAGGCAGCTGGGGTTATCCTCAGAGACACGGTGAGGTGAAGTGGGTGACCATGTTTGAGGTCCGCCCAGCTGTTATTGCCCCTAATATTCAACAGATGTCTGGGAGCTCGGCCCGCTAAGTCCTCGCACATGCCGGAGCAGGGAAATCAAAGCAAAGACCCAGCAGCCGGCTGAGCACCACGACTTAGACACACACACAGCTGTTAGAGGGTGCACACACTCAAACAGCTCTGTGTGTATTAAATCACTGTTATTAACCATTTAGTGAAATGATAGAGGCAATTAAGATCAGTCTTGATTTTTGGAGGGAGGATCAGTAAGCAGTGGCACTCTCTTTTACAAAACACAACTGTTCATGTCGTCTCCTGTCGTTTTTGGTGGAAAATTCATTCACTTCTAATCTGTAGCTGCATGTATATAACAGTAAATAATGCAAATGTTTTTTCCACATCCATGTGAACTAATTCCAGTTCTGTTTTAACAACATTTATTGAGATGTTGCTCAAATGAATGAACCAATAACTTTGATTGCAGTTTGAGTGACTGCTTCCATGAAAATGATACACTCCAGAGAGCCAAAAGTCTTATCAAATCATCTCCAAAACATTCACTTTAAATATGTTTGAGATGGCAGTGTCCCTTATAAAAATATTTGTTACACTTTGCCTGTTTATCGTCCTAAAAATGCTTTTCTAATCACGTCAAGCCCTCTTCTCAGGGAGCGAAACCCTATGCTTTCAAACATGCGAGCGAAAATCGAGTTAAATAAAAAGCACCACTGTGTTCAAACACATAATCCATGCAGAGGCTCTCGTTTGAGGGCAAAAATAAGAAAGTGGAGAGTTGCTTTGCTCCAAGTGGTCACAAGGGGGTTGAGCGTTTCGAGCCCCAGCTCACGCAGCTCGCTTACTTTGGAGAGCGCTTCAGGGAAGGCAACATTAGATATAATGAAACATTCACTGACCGGCCCTCTTTCCAGACTCCTCTCTCGTTCGCTTCCATGGAGCATATTCTGACTGAAACCTTTCTGCAAGCTGTTATAACGTCCAGCTTAGACCATGCCAGAGCAACATGGCAAGATATGAGAAGAAAAACACTTGACTTGATCACTCTTTTTCTTTGTTTTTTTTATTGCATGTACAGGAGTGTTTGTCCAAGGGCTTTCTAAATGTGTTTGTGACTGTAAAGAAGAGAAAAAGTTTTAAAGCAGTGAAGAAAAATCCTGTAAATTTGGCCTTTGTTTCCTTGAAGTATGGTGACGCTAACCATGTACGCCACAGTATTGAGAAAACTGCCCTGTCTGCGTTATTCACCCTTATCTCTCTTGCTGCAATGGTAATTTTTCAGGTGTTGTGACTTTAAGTACCCCCAAAAGGAAAAAAAACAGAGTTAAAGAAACTCAAATAACATGTTAAGTATAGATTGCAACCTCTTTTGACAACACAGACAGAGATAATGTGCGCAAAAAACGCAGTAGAATGAGTATTTCGTTTTCTGTTTTGTGGCCTCTGAGTTGGTTAGCACTTGCCTCGGCATATTTTTGCATGGAAAGGGGAAGTATAGAATTTCATGATGCTGAATTACTGCAGGAGAAGAAGTTCACATGCGATGTTTTTCCTTTTTTTCCCCCCCTCCTCAATTAATGCAGTTTCCCTGGTTTCCGTTGTGGTGCTGCATGTGTCCCACACTTGGCCACAGCGCTGGCCGTGGAGACACTCCCAAGTATATAAATTCACTTACTCGCTCTGAGACACATTGATTCGTACCCAAATATCCAGTCAACTGTGAAAAAGATAGACTCCACAAATCAAGCCCCGGCTCATAACGAGCATTTCTTGCCATCTAAAGAATATATTCATGATTTGGGGACCTTTTTATGAGGAAGGTGATGGCAGATTGACACCAGATGTGTCATAAATTATCAGCAGAGAGATGCCAAGCTAAACAGTCCAGCATAAATATACAGTGACTCCAAATATACTGGTCGCTTCAAATTCAAATACTGCTCGTCTGTGCAAGTCTATTTCAAACTACTGTGACGTCTTTGAATATTCTTAGAATGATGCATATACATTTGGACATACAAATATCATGGTAATCAGTCATTTGATATCACTACATCGTTTTCAATTTTCCAGCTGCTTTAAAATATTAGTTTTTCTCATTTCAACATTGTTACCGTACTTGAAATTTAAATTTAACAACAGAATTGTTGTGATATGTACCGGTTTTGTTGCTCAGCCCTTTTTTGTCTTCACATTTACATATATTGTTGTAGCTCAGTAATACTATATCGTATACTTACAATAGCTTCTACACATTCTGACTTTTAATTTGTTTTCTCATCAAAATGACTAGAGTTGAAACGATTAATTAGTTAGTAAACTGAAATAAAATTAATTTGCAACTAATTTGATAATTGATTAATGCCTTGAGTCACTTTTCAAGCAAAAATGTCAAATATTTGCTGGTTCCAGCTTCTCAAGTGTGAGAATTTGCTGCTTTTCTCTAATAAACTGAATATCTTTTGGTTTTGGACAGTTGTCTGGACAAACCAAGCAATTTGAAGACGTCACTTTGGGATCTGGGAAACTGTTATTGGCATTTTTTACAATTTTCTGACATTTAAAGTAAAAATAAAGTAAAACAATCAACTGATTGAAACAATAATCGGCAGATCAATAATGAAATTTAGTAGGGTCGTTTGTAAGGCTGCAATTAATGATTACTTTCACGAAGATTCAAAACTGTCACTAAGACATAAAATCTAGTATAATAATGTATATGAGCAAAAATGTAAACAAAGCAAAACAGAAAACATTTAAGGAGGTCATAAATCTTTACAAATGTGTTCAATAAGCAGCAGGATCAGTTTTCAAGCCTCCTTAAATCTTGACTAAACAAATAAATTCACACTGACTTCGTGCATAAAGTGTAACTTATTCCATACTTAATTCCATCTTCAGTCTGAATGTGCAGCTGCTTTGATCCTGAAATTTGAATATAACCTGATACATAAAGTAGCCAGTGACTAAGGTTAAATGCAAAGTGACACACTGTGCTTGCTCCTATATTGGTTGTTCACTTTGTGGCGGCCATATCTGAACTGTTGCACTGCAGTCTCACAAGACCTGGTCGTTCAATTTGAATAATCCCTCTGACTGACCCCACGGCTCGTGAACACAGTTTCTATGTGCAGCGGCACCGATGACATCTCTCAGCAGGAATGTGTCCCCCTAGTTAGAGTGCCAGACACTGGGCAGTGTAAGTGAGTGTGAACGTAAATAAACCCCATTATACCAGCCATCTCCTCGGCTCCTGTCACACACACGAGGTAAACACAGAGCTTCCTGCAAAATACTCTTGCTCTTGCAATTAGATCAGCAACAACAGCACTAAATCTTACCGGCTCCGTAGCAAATGGTGATGAAAACAAGTAATCTACAGTGAAAAGGTCGGCTGATAAAGTGTGTCTGTAATATTTGTCTAAATACCAACAGAGCCACACTGAGAGTAGATGTAACCTGGGTAAGCACTTTGCAAAGTGGTCGACGTGAACTAATGAAATGTGACAAACTGTTTCCACACAAACACCAAGGTGTTCCCACCGACACACACATGTTATTGACGTGACCATTAGGTCATTCAGCACACAAGTAAGGAGCTGAGTAGATTTCTGTGAGGGGGACAAAAACAATCTTTACACACAAAATACCAAAAATAAAAAATAACCTAACGCCTTTCCAAACTAACTCTTACCTCTGTAACCCTGTCTCCTACAAATTATGTTTATATGCGACTAATTTGCAACAGCAAATACATTTTGAAGGAGACGTAATGCCACCCAGATTATGTTTTTTTATCAACATGATGAGGAAATGTTAATAAATGTATAAATGTTTAGTCAACTCAAAGCACTTGGTTTAGATTAGGGTAAGGTGTTGGTTTGATATTTTAAAAGTCAACAGTGACTTGCAGCATGAGTCACAACTTTATTAACCGAAAACCTGATCTTTCCCTAAACTTAGCCAAAGTGCTTTTGTTGCCTAAATGTAGGCAGGATGTGAACTCTGGTCTCCGGCATCACCTGAGACCAGAGACCAGAGACCACCTCCAAACACCTTTTGTGCGCTACAAGAACGTAGCACTTTGTTCCCAAGCTGTTTCCATCATACCCAAAACTGGATTACCAACTAGGTAAAGCGGGCGACTGCCGCGGGACCTCAGACCCTCAGGAGCCCGAAAGTCCTGCGGTTCACTGTGTGGCAATTAGTTAATTTGTCTCATTGATTAATATAAACTGAAACTTGTGAGGGTCTTATGACAATCCTGCATTTGTACCTAATCTTGAGGCGCTGTCTAGAAGAGGAACCCTGTGTCAAAATCTAGGTTTAATGTCTTTAATATCTCAGTTGGTTTTATGCTTTCATGGCGCATATTCTTAAATTTGCTCAAAACTAAGTTTGGGAACAAAGGGGGCTCAATAGGGGCCCACTGCTCACTCTTCACCCCAGGGCTGGCTAGGGAGTTAATCCAGCCCTGCTCGTAACATAACTGGTAAAACAAATTATATTATCATAATTTCTAGGAGACGGGGCTGACCTCTGGCAGTGTGCCTAACAATTAATACTGGGTAACATTTTGTAAGTGTGTCGTCCTCAAATGTGTGGACTAAATCCAATTAGCAGTCATTTGCGCTGTGACATTTGTGGCCAAACAACCTAAGGAGGTTTTGACAATCGAGTACACGGTGTGAGTGCATGTACGAGTGTGCAGGACGTCCACAGAGAGCAGAGGAGGAGATTCTTGTGGTAGCTGGTTATTCTATGAAGACAGCAGCTCTGACAGGACCACCTAGGCCCTCTGTTTATTGTTTGAGAAAGTGTTTTGGTGGACAGAAGCTGGGCACTGCTCTTAAATATGTCGTAAGTAACCGATTGAGGCAGATCTGGAGCGAGGGAGGCAGGAGACAGTGAGAGACTGATTTTTAGGGGTTTTCAGGGGTTGGGGGGTTGGTGGTGTTTCAGGCCAAGAGGGCACATGGGAGCCGTGGCCTGAGGATGGATCCCAGCCGACCCCCTCCTAGGTGTCAATGTTATGACATGTGTACCGCTCCACTGTTTTCTCTCACAACAAGAGCACTTCATCTTCCAGGGTGGCCGGCTCTCATAAAAAAAAAGCTTGATTTACATGCTGGGGATCAGACCGTCCACCTTCTCCTCTTCCTGTTGCACTTACGCTTCACTTCCTGTGGGCCAGGGCCCGACCGTCAGGGGTGATAAATAACCGCAGAATGGAGTGGGGAAAAAGTTGAATTCCCACTCCGATGTACACCCAAAAAAGGAATGCCTTTCCTTGTTTTCCCGCATGCTCGACATCATAAACATTTCAGTGTTACACGGAGGGTTAATGTAGGAGATAATCAGCCTTTTTAAAGAACAATTGGAATGTTTTGTCAGTTCTGCTTTGTTATATCTACCATGACTGTTCCTCAGATGTAAATCACAATGACTACATTGTTACTATAATGACGTCTCACGCTAAAAACAGGCTTGCTTGATGTGGAATCAGAGTTGAACACCGCATATGGAAAACATGATGTCGGTTAATAAGTATCATACGCCGTTCAGACTGAAGACGACTGCGGTTGTCGGCAGAGCTTTAGGACATGATATTTATTGTCATGTGTAATGAGTCATCGGGATTTATTCTGATTTACACAACTCTGCACAATGTCAGAATGTTTTAAAATATTCAAAACGTGTCCTACATTTGTCTTGATTAAAATCATGTCTGCTGGGCACAGAGGATATGAATGTGACGTATTTTTGAAGATTAACCCTCAAATGTTTCACTCTGCAACAACAAAACAGTTAGTCAGTCCCTTCCTAAATGACTCATACGAGAGTTTTCTGATCTGCCACTCCTACGGTTAAGGTTTGGTTAAGTTTAGGCAATAAAATGTACTTGGTTAAGGTGGGGAAAAAGATCACCCTCATGCTTAAAAGAAACCAGTGTTGACTGTTGGTAGAACCACAGTCTCCAGTGTCGTAGTCACGCGCTTTGTACGCCCAATCATCCACCCCAACCTCGTTCTCGACTTTTTGTGGCAACATATTAACGTCACACTGCTTCCATGTTTGCTACTGAGAGAGTCATTATTTGCTCAATTACAAGCAGAACAGAACACACAACTGCTACTAAATGGACCTTGTGGTGACATTTTCTTTAACTCGTGACTGAACTTTGAAACCAAAAAGTCCTTAAAGTGCTCTATAGAAAAAAAAGGAAATTTGAACATCTGCACGACAAATGGGATGATCGAAAGAGACCCATCAGTGTTTCTGTTCAACGATGAGAAACATTTGAAAGGAATCACATCGGAGAAAGAGTGTTTCTGAAATAAGTTTAGTCTCTTCTGTATTTTATTCTTCTGCATCAACATTGTGCTGTTACTTCACATTAAAGAGTTGGTTCACAGACTGAGGAGTTTGTACTGGGTCTACTTTCTACCGGTGAAAGTGGGGATGCACCATGTTGATCCACCAGATGAGTATCTGGGACGATTCTGAGCTTGTTAGGCGGATCAGGCATTGGCCAGACATGAATGATCCACATTAAATACAGATTCTTCATCAATGTCATTATAAAGTTCAGTGCTGCCAATATCAGTTACATTCATTTAGTCATAGCAGGCCGCTGACTCAGCAATCCCTGGCTTCATCTTACCTTACATAAAAATAATTCCAATGACTTCCACACAGTGAGGTTCACAGATTTTTAATTTGGGAAAAGGAGAGCACTGGTATCGGAAAGGTAGGATTGGTATCGGTAGAAACCCTGAGTTGACGTATCAGAATCTGTATCAGGAGTGAAAAAATTGGATTGTTGCCTCCCCAAAAGAAAGTAGTCCCAATGAAAACCGTAAAAACATGTTCCAGGGATCATCCGGTGTAACAGGAACACTGTTTGTGGCGAGAGACCACAACTGAAATTTTATTCACCTCCACTGTATTGGGGTAGAGGCAGAAGTCTCAGAGACCAGTGCAAACAAAGTCAAAACTGTTTGCATGGCTAGAAACAACTAGAAGTTATTGAGAAAATATGTTTTCTGTAATTTGATTGAACTGACCCTTTAAAGTTTCCTCACAGCGTGCCAGTTACTTGCTTAGAGCAGCAGTTCCGCTTAACACCAAACCAATGACGAGGTCTTTGACATACGTAAATTGACAAATGATCACTCCCACCTTCTCCACACAAACGTCTCATCCTTTCCTCTCACTGAATCCAACCACCTCTCATTGTCTGCAACACTGAGAGCACTATTCGAACACGGCCACTGTCAGCACGAACACGAGGTCGCACATTTAATCAGCTCATGGTTCGCAGGGCCTCTGGCGCCAGCGAAAGAAACACCCTCTCATCTTGTGGCACAAATAGGGAAGCCCTTATGCCCCTGTTGCCATTGCCAATATATCCGAACCATGATGATGTTCCCACACAAATATTTCATGTTGTACGCAGCATCCAAGACTCACAGTGTATGAATGGAAGAGGAAACCTGCGTTCTATCACTCTTAAAAGGCAGCCGGCTAAAAGTAAACGAGAAAAACTCTCTTGACGCACCCCACCACGAAGGGTAATGCTCTTAACGCCCTTTCATGTTGGTGGAGTATTTCTTCACCAGGCTGTCCACTTCTATTTTTTTTATTTTTTTTTTTTTTAAGCGCTTGAACCTCACCCACATGAGGCCGGCTCTGTTTCCAAAGATAATTGAAGTGTTAATTTTAATAGCCATTTCCATTTCATTAATTAAAGCAAACATTGCCTCAAGTGCCTCTTGAAACAGTCCCACAACATCCACGAGTGTTTCTTAAATATGTGTAATATATGCACTGAAGCATGTTATAAATGAGGTTTTCTTTGCTAAGTGTCCCGGTCTATTTTTGTATGTCAAAGCACATGATTGACTGCGCAGAAAAAGAAAACATCTTAATGCGTGTGATGGTCAAGAGTTAAGGTATTTATTCCAATTTGCCAATAAAAAAGGCCTTTGAATGTGACTTTTATCTTGCCCGCTGAACTTTTCGTGCAAATATGTAAATGCATAAGTGCATAATTAGAGTGTAAGAGAAATATAAACAACTTCAATTATTTAAATGATTTCAGCTGCTGCAGCTACATTAATCAAAAGTTTATTACTACAGAAGAAGAAAACTAGTTTTCTTCTCATTTAAAGTTTCAAAAACATGAACAAAGCCAAAAAACAGCTCACTCTGTCTAAAGTTTACGTGCCATTTTTAGCATTATAGAAATAGCTGATATATAATTTGACATATAATTAAATGAAATATTTATCGTGACCAGTTGACTCCCACTCAGCAGGTGCAGGTCACTTAATAAAGCAGGACCCTGTTCATAGCAAATCAATTCAACACCTACATCAAATCAAACCTACAATATTTTAAGACCCATCACTTCTTATTATCATTAAGTCCGATATCTCCAGATCTACGAGGAAATTCTCATTTTAAATAAAATCTTCCATTTAGCCGGTGGTTTGTTGAAAACCTGGCATGAGATACAAGTTTATTTATACATCACATGTGTCAGGTCCAGCTCACAGCTGGGCGCATTTCTTTCTATCAAAAGCTCCCTTTTTAGTCTTTTTTTCCCCTCTTTTTCAAGTTAATTTTCACGTCTACAGTGTGTACACTCAGCAATGCACATTGGAAGAAAACATTACTGTAAATGACCATCGGATCGTGTTTTCATTTCACCCAAAAACAGAAACACTCACTGAGGTTCACATTTGTCTTGTCAAAATATATGATTGGCCGATATTTCAAAACATTAACTTCACATGTCAATATGTACTGTAACACAAACCGTGAAGTGACTACATGTAGCTGCTGGACAACAGCCCACTTTGAGAAAGTGGTCAAGCAGGGAAGGAACATTTCCAAGTTTTCATTTTTAAGTTCAACATCAAATTCTTGCAAAACCAAGTTGCCCTGCGGTGATAATGAGATAACTTTCTCCTCAGGATTTAGCACCTACAGCTCATGTAAACTGTAAACTGAACATGCACACACAAACTTAAAGCTGATCTGGTGTTCAAAATATCACATTCTTAACAACTTATGTGGAGTTATTCAAAACCAACAGTGCAGTCCTGTTCAATAAACGCTAACAAGCGAACACTAAAAGATGACCTCATGACTGTTGGCTTATTAGAGTCGAGCAGCGTGGGACTCCATGATGAAGAATCATGGTTTCCCTCTCTGTTTTGACAGGGAGAGTTATGCCTCACAGGCACCAGATTCACCACCAAGCCTCATAAGCTTGTGGAGAGCATTTAGGGCGCCACAGGGGCCTCTTGACCTAAGAGGAAGTCGGGAGTATAAAAGGTGACAAATTGGTTTGTAACCAAACAAAGACACATGCAGACACCCCCATGCTGGAACATAACTGATTACACAAATACCAGTTGGCAAAGGCGAGAAACTGTCAGGAAATAATTCATTTTTGCTACTTTCTTTTAATATTAATGCCAACCTTTGGACCTCTGCCACTCCAATTACAGGAAATGTAAGAGCAGTAGGTCTCCCTACACCAGCCTATGATGAATGGAGCACTATGTGGGGGGAAAATCAGCATGCTCGTTTTAGAGATGCAAAAACTGACCAAAAGTCTTTTTATAAGGCAATAAATGAGAGGGGGGGTTGTATTCAGATTTGTGTCTTTTTTGGTGTGAGGCAGCGAGAAGGGCTTGATTATGTGATGGTTCACGGCCCGTGGAGGGGAGCAATTGCATGTGGTAAAAGGAGTCGAGGCGGCTTGTGCGCTGTGGTTGGCAAAGGTGCCACTTCTGGTCCATCCCTAAACTCTTCACCACACTATTCAATTCATGAGGCCGAGGCTCTGAGAGCCCCCCTTGGGATGAATGAGCATGTGCCTCCCTTCTCGTAATTAGAAGTTTCCCCCCCAGCCCAGATACTTATTTCTCTATCATCCATCATGGAGGTTGTTTCTCTACTTCTTTGCGCCCTTGACTCCGCGGCACTTTTCCTCAAGTCGTACTTAACAAGTATGCCTTTATAGAATATTTAGTGCTCCGACGCCAACCTCTCTTTAGCTCATTTCAGTACAGTGGGCGTATTGAATGTAAATGGCGGAGTGCATGAAGATGTCTCCACACACCTTCGCACAGACAAACAGAGCAAACTCCAAAATAAAGTGAAAAATGCCACCTATATCCTCCTTCACCCAGCACCCTCTCCGTTTCTTTGCCCTCGGGGATCGAGGATAAGAATGTGGTCATTTCATCTACCGATCACCTTGGTGGTCTTTGGCAAAGCTGCTGTCAGGGAATCCCCGGTGTGCGGCTGACCTCTTCCCCAAACCTCTCCACTCATCTGCTGGGAGCGAACCAGGCCTCGCCTGCTCCTCGTGGCCGATGTAACCTGAGCAGGTTGCTCACTTTGATCTGAGGGCAGGCAGGAAGAAGTGCCTTGTGGTAAATTCATTACTGTGGAAAAGCAGTTTTGTCACGCTGCTGCTGGTGAAGAATTTGCTGATTCAAATGTTGTTTAACTAAACAATTTCATTTTTAAATGATGATTTTATAGAGGTTTATTTCAACTTGGATCTTATTTTCATAGTTTTTGCCATCATTCCTATCTATAATAACATTGTACTAGGTGCTGCAACTAATGATTATCTTCATTATTGATTTCTTGATGAGTCAATTAATTGTTTTGTCTATAATATGTCAGAAAATATGCCCATCACAATTTCTCAGAGCCCAAGTTGGTGTCTTCAAATTGTTTGTTTTGTCTGACCAACAGTCCAAAACCCAAAGATATGAAATGTACTATAGAAGAAGACAAAACATTTGAGAAGCTGAAACCAGTGAATTTTTAAGCATTTTTGCTTAAAAAATTAAAGGTGGAGTTTTCTTGTAAACAAACCTAAAAATACTGTGAGTATCCTTGAGTTCTAACAAACGTGTTGAATTCGTTTTCTTCCTCATAAAACATTTGCATAACGAATATTTTAGATTGTGTGTTGTTTACATCCATTACTGCTGCCAACTGTCGATCAGCGGATTAGCGCAAAGCCGGCTGCAGGAATATGTACCACTGGGATCTGGGACTGCAGCGACAAAGCTTATAAGACGTCAGACAAGAAACGAAACACAAACAGTCAGACTATCGTACAGGGTTTAAACAAACTGCGAGGTTAACTTTTGCTGTAAACATCCATCAGGAGTTTGTAGACTGACTACCTTATTTAGTGGTTTAGATAATCTCCATTTGGCTTGTTTACAACCTGTCTGACTATTTGTGCTTCTTGCCTTGTTTGACGTCATTGTTGCTGCGTTCCCAGATCTCAGCAATTACTTTGGTCAGTACAATGTTCTCATAACCCATCGAAATAATGGCCAAAAGTACAAAAATAAGACCCAAGTTGTAACAAACCAATCTTACTCACTGCTGCACAGGAACTGATGTAACCACCTTGGAGTGTTGAAACTTGGCCTGGACATCTGATGAAGCAGAGACGCATTTCATACTGTGAATCTCACATTGACTTTAATAAAATATATTTTACTTTGACCACATTTTAGGGCACTGGAGCACCTCAGGGTGCTAATTGTTCTTTTTCATTTTATTACTCGATTTTAAATTGAACCTTGACTGGGATATTATTTTCTTTGTCGTCCACTGCAAAGGGAATCTTGCACTGAGAGTACAATTTGTATTAGATTAGTGTAATATGTGATTTATGAGGAAATAAAAAAATAACATGCTCAGTTGATTCAGGGGACACGGCTATCTCTGAGGGCTGAGGTGTGAATCCAAGTCTTTGTTACTGGCCATCGACTGTCTCCACAGAAACCAATTTAATATTTAAGAAATGTTCTAAAAATAATACGTTGGAAGTCTTTTCAGACTTCTATGTGGTGGGCTTGGACTTAGGTCAAACACTAGTTGGTGTATTTGCTGCAAAAGTAGTTTATTTCTTTTCTTAAAAGGCTGCATGGAGCCCTTCATATTCCAAGGGAGCCTACCTGAAAAAATATCCAGGTAGCGGTAACACTTTAAACTTTAATCCCATTTAGTGTTTATGTACTTTCTCATTGGGTCAGAAACTATCCGTGTGTGTGTGTGTGTGTGTGTGTGTGTGTCAGAGAGAGAGAGAGAGAGAGCAGGGGAGAGTAGCCAAGGGTCTGGTAGGTCACAAAGGCGGCTTTGTAAAGGAAGTTAATGAGTGTTTTGTGAATGTTTCTCGATGCTCTGCAGCTCTGCAACACCTCCGCAGCGCATCAGATTTAAGTGTGTGTGTGTGTGTGTGTGTGTGCGAGTGCACGTATGTGTGTGTACAGTATGTGTGAGTATTTATAACTATTTATATCTTCTTTTAAGCAGTGATTTATAATGTTTGTTCACTGTTTAAGTTTTTGTGGTTTTGGGGGTGTATGGGGGTTGGTGGGTGGTGGGTTTTCAAGTTGATTTTTTTTTTTTTTCAATATATATGCCGAGGGTAAAATACTATGGAAAGTTTAACAACACAGATTCAACCAAAGTGCACACAGTTCCTTTCATGCTGCACATCTCCTCTCCTCCTGTGGTCAAGTACCTTGCAGTTATTAGAGCTTATTTGTTCAAGTGGTGAGGAAATATTAAATATCACAAGTTCTCTGCTGAGACTGGGCAATGATTATCAACAGATGTCTGCCAGTTGGGCAAAGTGCATTTAAGTGTGTGTATGTGTATGCGTGTGTTTCTGTGTGTGTGTGTGTGTGTGTGTGTGTGTGTGTGTGTGTGTGAGTGTGTGTGTGTGTGGTGGTACATTGGACAGAGAATGAGCAGCATGAAAATGGAGAGGTTGTGTCATCGTGAAGCTGATTGAAGGTTCCCACTACATCTGTACTTATAAGAAAGAAGAGAGAAAGAGGAGGAATAAATGAGATGGAAAGTTTGAGTGGCAGCCATTGGACGCCCCCAGGTGACCAATAGTTGGCCGTCCAGTTTAGGATCAGTCTGACGTTAACGGCTCAATTTTTCCCACTTTGGACATTATCTTAACCTTCCCTGCGTACCTCGGATGACTAATGTGAACCGTCTGTCCGGCTGACGTGGATTCTTCACCTCCACAAAAGAGAGACAAACATTTCTGGACACATAAAGATCAAACGATGTCCAACGTAACAAATCATCTCGTATCTTGTTTTAAAATCTTGCTTTTTTTTAAATAAAGTGACAAAATGTGATTACTTCTAATGCAACTTATGTCAACTCAGACATTTTTTATACTATTGTAACACTGGTAACTCTTAGTGTTAACTGTCAACTAGATGGTTATTACTTTCAGGTCTTGGGTAAGGGGGCAGCTTCTTCAGGACAGCTTGGTCCACTTTAGAGATTCCTTCAGCAGTTTAAGACATTACTTCACTGTTTAATGGTGTATCACTCCGCTAAGCCAAACAATAACTAACACTGAAGGCAGTGTGCACAAAGTTATGCTGTCCCCCATCTACACAAACATAAGCATATATTTTTAAACTATAAAATATCAAGTTTTCATTGTAAATGATGACAATCATCCAAATAAACATCATTAAAATAAGGTAATCTACAAAATAAATCTCATCTTACATTCTTCCTTCTCTTAAGTTGAAATGTCCTCATCTCAAAAGTTATGAAACATAAATCTCATTATACAATATCTTGAGAAGCACAAGTTACACTGTGTCACTCCCCTGGCAGATAACATCCAACGACATGTTTAAAGATGAGGGTTTTCTTCCACAGCCTGCTGCTCTGCTCAGTCGATGAGGTTTGTCTGCATGCGGGGGTCAAAGGCTTGTCTGCATGCAGGGGTCAAAGGTCTCCGGGGCTCAGAGGAATGAGCGGTGAATGACAGGAAGATCCCCCACACCTTCTCCACACGTTCTACCCAAAACACTGACCTCTCTTGTCCCCCGTGGGTGCTCACCCACCGCAGGCATTAGCCACTTAAAAGAAACTCTACACCAGAAGAAGCACATAGCACCATGTGCCAAATTACATTAAGAGGTGACACCGGCCCAGACATGTGTCGATCCGCCGCCCTCCGTCTCTCACTCTTCCCCTCTTCTTTTATGTCCCTGAGACTCACAGAAGGACTGTTACGCATGCTAATCCTGGCTAACTCAATTACGGGTTCAAAGATAGACAAATCGGCACCAGACACTTAGTGAAACAGATATGACATCATCAGTGCAAGTGCAGAGAAGAGCTGCAACCTGCCTGAAATGATCCAAAGACAGGTAACACTTTCTAATAAGGCATACTTTAAGGAAGGCACGTTTGAGTTGTAACTAATGGCTTTGTTAATGGTTAATAATCCATTTTTAATGCATTACAAATCATTAATAAGACATTTGTTAGAACCGCTTTATAATGAGGCATCTGGTCTGCAGCTTTAATAATAGTAAATCATTAATTAAAGCTGCTCTAATCAATATTTTAATATTAACAATGGATGAAATTAGTATGTGTAATGTTAAAGGTGTCGCTTGTAGGAACAAACCCACAAAGAATTATCACCTGACTCTGCAGTTCCTCTCAGCTTTATGGAGCATTTTAGCATCTTCTAGCTCACTGTTTTGGGTTTACGGTCCGCAACCTTACTGTTTTAGTTCCCTCTTACAGCTCTAAAAACCCATTGTGAGCTACCTACTCAGCACCAAACGGCAGACAGACACAGTTAGCGACTAGCTGGTGAACATAGTGGAGCATTTATCTGCTAAAAAGATAGATATTTTCCTCAGGAGTTTGTGAATACCAGAACAAAGCTAAAAGGAGAGTGAATATTGGACAGAAACACGACTCTAAATGAATGCTAATGTTACTCCATGCCTTCTGGATGTGTAAATAGGCAACTGTTTGCTAACACGTTAGCCATGTTGTGTTTACAGCTTGCTGCTCTGCCCCCAAGTGGCCAGAAAAATCAGTTAATGCAGGTTTTAGTATTTTATTTCTTTTGGAGGTGTAAAAGTTAATTAGTCGTAATAAATTGAATCTTTTCCGGAATTGTAAGTGGTCAAACTGTCTACTGAGGAAAAAGCAATTATTTCTGATTTTATTAACCATTAATAAAACTATTAGTTACAGCTTATAGACCCTTCATAAAGTATGCCATATCAGAAACTGGTAACCAAATCATTATTTTGACTGACAGTTTGCTCATTTTGGAGTGAAGCTTGCAGTTACACCATTTGGATGAAATTTGTTTCAGGACCTTGACATAATCAGACTGTCCAAAAGTGTGCGTTGTCATTCCCATTTTTACGATTCATCGCATGTTGCCCCTCTTTATGACAACAGGGTTTTTGCCCCGCCTGTGAATGTGGTCATTCAGAACAGGTATTGAGACTTTTACCTTTAGACACACTCTCGGACAACAATTAATTGGTTTGTTTGAGCATACTGAACCCTTCACCTTTACCTGAGAAAGACCATTTGTGGTCAAAACATTATCCTGTCCATGTAGATTAAAAGAAGAATAGGGAATTAAATAAAAGTGTGCTGGTATTTTTTTGTCTTTTTGCCCAAATTTATTCACACATTCATTTGACTTCGAAGTTACAGACTCCTTTTCACTCTCTTCACTGTCAGTTTTCACATCCCTTCTGCTCATCTCTGAGCTCCTCCACTCTCGCCTGTATAGATGCAGCACAAAGCATGCTGTGTTGAACTGCTGCCTGTCCTCTGAGAGCCAGCCTTGCTTTCTTAGCTGGAGAACATAAGTGTTGACCCCAAGACAGAACCCTTTCTCCCCTACTGTGAGTGACAGCCCTGCTTGAAATGTGGACACAGGACCTTGTTGCCCCCAATGGGAGGTAAGGGGCACGCTCCCTCACAACACTGCAGTCTGGGTGGGCTCAACCACGGAGGACATCTTCCGCTGGTGGTACAGTACATGCAAACATCTCAAATGTGAGTCAGTATATTATGTTACGTTGAAAGCGCCGACAGGTTTTGTTTGTGAAAAAAAATCCAACCTGCTCTCCGTTTTTTTTAAATTAGCCGTGCCAATTGAATTTCTTGTTTCTTTGCTCTGCAGATTAAGACCGGTTTGTAAAACAAGAACATTAAATAATCAAGTGCCGATTTTGGCCGTTGAAGAAGAGCTCTACACACAACTCCACCAATCCATAACATCGTATGAAACTCAAACTGACTCGCCGAATGTCTGCCTTTTTAAAACAAGCTCACTCTCGGGCCAAAATCATTAGTAAAGTAATCCATCAGCCTAACCCTGACTCACTGACCCAAACCACAATGGCAGCCAATACAGACGGAGCTATTCACTGTTCAGAAGGTAACACAGACCTTCAGGAGAACTCGCAGATAGCAGAAAATGACTGACAACGGTTGGAGTCTCAAGAAAACAAAGTCTAATACCTCCATATTTTCTCAGACAAAGAGATGTGGTACATAAGGATAAAGCTAGATACTGGAATGACAACATCTTGCAAACCTCTCGAACCCTTTCTCCTGCTTCTGCTCTCGACGTCGGGCTGCTCAAGGAAACGGCGGTTACACTAAACCGGGTTTTCTTTGGCCAGAACAGAAGAGGCTCGCTACACACCAACCACTTACTGCACCAGATGCCAGTCATGGTCCGCTGATGTTTTTGTAGAGAAGTTTGGTGAAATGTCAGTCTTCTTCTAACCCCCTCAGCGTATTTATATGCTCAAAAATTAGCCACTTTGTTAGCCCTTGAACCTCACACATCTACTGAATGTATGTGATTCATTGGTGGGTAAGTCAGCCAGCATGCTGCATTCACAGTCCAGGTCGGTCTTGCCAAAATATGGCATGGAAAAACTTTCATAAATTGAGTTTAATGGCGTCTTTGATGAAGCTATTGTTGGCTAAAATAACAGAAAACCATAATGTATAAGATTTAATGATGGAAATAAGTTGTTTTATAACCCAGCATCTACAAGTTGCATACTGTAGGTATTTAAAGTGGGAGGAAAAACTGTGCTCTGCATCTCGCCAAGTATGAAGCTGTGTGGTGTACAAACAAATAAGCCCAAACAAGTCCAAATAAAGCAAAGTACTTTGGCTCCATTTATATAACTGGGCCTCTTACAGTTGGACTGGCCTCCTCTCTTTGACTTCCTTTGATGCGTCCAGCTCTGTGGTGCAGTCAGATCCCATCAGACAGGCAGACATAACGTAGATACAGTGCACCTGAGCTGCTGAAGCCACCACAGAGAGCAAGTGGGGAGATGTACTGGTATGCAGGAAAAACCAGCTCTATTTCAAGCCCTTCGAAATCGCAGAGAGGGTTTCCTTGTAATCCCATCCGTCATATTTACTCCAGTCCCCCCCTCAAAACATCCACGAGGGCCCGAGCCCACCCCCTCTTCAAACAAGCCCTCTGGATCCGAATCAAACATCTCAATAAGAAGAGGGGGGAAAAAACGGCTTTACAAAAAAAGCGCTGATCAGTGCTCAGAGATCAACGGAGGGCAAGTACTCCCTCACTAACCATGTGATGTTGCTCTTCAGATTTTGGTGAATCACTTTGTTCAGAGCAGGAGGCCTGCCTCTGCGTCCTCTGGGTCCAGCCAGCTCGGCAGCCTGTCAGCCAGTCCGACTCTTAAAGAGGTATTTAAATGTGCGCCTGCAGCAATGCACTCACTCAATGACCTCTTTATTTGTTAAAATAGATTATTTTAAATAAATTACAGAGCACTTTCACTGAATAAACAGAGACTTTGGGGCTGCGGCCTGCATTACATACTTACCACAGCCACAGAGATCCTAAATGACTAGTGAGCTGTGTAATCGCCTTTGATTTCACTGATAGGACTCTGATTCTTTGGGTAAAAGAGATGGAGCCATTGAGGAATCTGAAAGGCAACACCGCTAAATGGGGGAAAGGCAAAAAAATGTGGGGAATATGAACTTATGATGTTTCTAACCCCGCCATGTCGACAGAGGAGTCCATTAGAAGAACAGAGGGGAGCTTGAGGGAGTCCTGTCATTTCTCCTCTCCGCAGCCTGAGAGGTTTAACACTCCTTCAGCCTGGGCCCGAGCCATGCCAGAGACCCCACCCCGAGTGAAGAAGAAAAAAAAAAAACTGAGAGGGAAAAGGCTGAGACCTCACTTCTTCTTCCTCTCTTAACCTTTCATTTCTTTTGTTCTGACCAGTCCGTTAATCACATCAGAGGTTAGGATGAAGAGAGAGGTTTCTCCCTGCCGCCACACCGACCACAGAAACGCAGCATGAGGAGAAAAGTATTTTGTCTGATTCGAGGCCGGCCCCTCCATTCTCTAATTAGATAATTTCCCCACACGTTGGTGGTATGCAGCCTTTTTTCGAAAGTGTTATGCAAAAGGTGGGAAACGCACACTCTCACTCTGTTCTACGTCTGTTTGCAGCTAATTTAGTGTGGCAGGGTCTAGTTATGCCTGGATTACTGTTGCCCAGAAAGAAATCTAGAAATAATAAAATGACAGGGAAAATGCTGGCGGACCAAAGCAGAGAAACCATGAAGAAATTAGGTTTGATTAACCTTATGAGTGCTTGTTTCAATTCTCACAGGTCTATTTATTTTCGAACATGTGGTCGACATTCCTTCAGCGGCACATTTCCCGGCATGTCTATTACATCTAATCTGTAAGTGGTTCCAAAAAAAAAAAAAACGGAGCTGCATGTATGTGCGCACACGTCATACAGGCAGTTTTGGAAATCGACATATGAAATGGTAATATGGCTCTGACTGTTATTCCTCACAGATAGTGTAAACTCAGCAGAGAAATTATCCAATATTTCTTTGTACTAGATGCAATATATCATTTTGTTACGGTGTATTATTTATGTTTATTTGTAATTAATCATAAATAGGGCTGCAACTAACGATTGTCATTATTGATTAGTCTGCCAGTTATATGCTCAAATAATCATTTTGTCAATCTAGTGCTAGAAAATTGTGAAGATGTTTAAAATGTATTATTTCCCAGAGCTCAAAGTTACGTATTCAAATAGCTTCAAGTAGCAGCAGTGCAAAGATACTAAAAAAAAAAAAAAGCATCAAAGCCGAACATTTGAGAAGCAGGAACTGGCAAATGTTTTTGGCATTTTTGCTTGAAAAAAATAACACAGTTTTTGTCAGTTAATTTTCTGTTGATCAACTAATCCAGTGGTTCCCAGCCTTTTTGACCTGTGACCCCTTAAAACAAAGCAGCGTCTAATTGTGACCCCCTCATCGTAAGTCCACCAGTTGCGATCAGCTCAACCAAAGAGTGATTTTTCCTTCTCAGATGATGATTATTTTTATTATTATTATTAATTGTTAAAGGGAAAATGTGCAGTAATTCATAGTAAAAAGCAAAGATCAGAACATGATTCTGGAAAAAAAAGCATAATTCTGTGTGCAGAAATGTTTTTTCTGCTGATGATGAAAAAAATCTTTATTTATTTATTTTTAATGATTAAAACATCATATTCTTTAGAGCTTCATATGCAAGATAGTTGAGCAAGAATGATAAAAGAACTGAAACACAGGCTGTCATCCTTATGCATATTTAAAAAATATAGGTTATCCCACACAACTATGGACTGTCAGCACTGATGCTGCAACTAAGCACCCAGTTTAATAATCAGTTTTAGCACAGAAAAGTCTGTACACTAATTAATCTGCTCCTGCTGTTTGTGAAGAAGAACAGCCTGATGTCTGCAGACACCTGGCTAGCTAGCGTTAGCTGGCCAGCAGGTAGAGACAGACTGAACAAAGAAGACACAGTCGCCTCCCGCGGCTTCATCTCTTGCCTCGTCCACAAACGCAAACCGAGACCTCACATCAGTGTGCGCCGTCTTTTTTTCAGTCTCATAGATGCGGACGTTAAATTCACTACAAGGTAGCCAGAGCCAGCCAGCCACCTGAAGTCAAGACGGTCCCGTAAACCGCGGAGGGTGCGCGTGTAGTGTAACTGCTCACGTCACAGTTTACAGGCCTGCTAATGTAGCCGGCTGTCATCTACGTTACATTTTGACTGAAAGTAACCTTTTTGTGCACGTTGTAATAACTTGAATTTCACAGTGTAGACATTTTACACAGCGTGACAAAACAAATCATCCAGCCCTACATGTTAATCATCTCAAGACCCCTTAGATTTATCTTGTGACCCCTTTGGGAGGTCATATTGGGAACTAATCGATTAATCACCTAATTGTATTTATTAAACCATATCTGTGATTATTATTTGTAGATGCTATTAAAGTTTAAATATTTTTTAATAAAAATTGCCCAACAAGAAAGGCTGATAAGTCGACCAAGTTTACTGGTGAAGCCAAATATGTGATTTTTATTTTTTTTGTTGTTGAGTATGCATGTATGATTATGAATAATTAGAGGGAAAACTTAATTCATAAGCCATTAAGTGTTATGAATAGCAATTTGTGTGACTCTCTCAGTGGCTCTTTAAGGCCACTCTGAATGCGGCGCACAGAGCCAGCTCAGTTCTCCCTCTTTCTGGCAGCTATAATTGAGCCTAATAGCTGCAGCACAGACATAGGGAACCTCTTTGACACCTAGACCAAATTTTCTAATGAAACGATCAAATAAGCATCATCCAGCCCCGGCATATCAAAGCCGCCGGCAGCTGGCAGCATGTCATAGTCTGACATTTGGGCTTTTTAAGCGCTGCCAGGCCTGTTTCCCTCCATGTCCTCTGGCCTTGTATTAACACTAATAATACGGAAAGGTCTACAAGTAGAAGAGATGTAGTGATGAATGGAGGAGACTTTTGCCAGCTGCTGAGGAGGAGACGTTGGCTGATTGCATCTGTAATGGAGTATGACAAGTCGCAGGGTTGACGCCTGTTGGGGCGTGTGTGTGTGTGTGTGTGTGTGTGTGAGAGAAAGTGGAAAATTGAAGGCCATCTGAATTCCTGCATATTTTTATTTCATATATTTATCTTATATATACAGTACAGCGTATTTAGATCTGAAACAATTAGTACATCGTCTTAATCTTTTTAGTAGTTTTTCAAGCAAAAATGCCAATAATTCTCCAGTACCAGTTTCTCACTTGTATATTATAGGATGTGCTGATGTTCTTTGTGTTATGTGTAAAATTCGGTATCTTTATGTTTTGGACTGTTGGTCAGACAAACTGAGCAATTTGAAGACGTCACCCGAGGCTTTAAGAAATTGTGATGGGCATTTCTCACTACTTTCTCACATTTAATTGACCAACCAATTCATCGATTAATCCAGAAAATAAAGTGGATTAATGCTGTATATTACAGGTGTGTTTTTAAGTCTGTGCCAGTTGTTTTGGTTCTTCTCTTTGTCTCCACGCAATTGGTGCAGTTTGAAATCTAAGGACTCATTTTTCTTTTCCTTCTGCAATTTCCACACACATTCACATATTCATTTTTATTGTCAACAAATCCCATAAAAAGAACAAAGCCAACAGTGCATTTGTGCATCTCTCAGTACTTTCTGACATCCTGTCTGTGCCCAGAGCACAGAGGAATAAGCTATATTAGACTTTGGCTACACAGAAAATACTTAGAAGGATACGTTTTTTATGGGATTTGTTGACAATTAGTAAAATACAGAATATCACCGGATGTATGTATACATTAAGGTTCTGTAAAGTACAGTAGAGGAAAAGAATGAAAAGTCTCTACCAGAACATCATTCAAACTTCATTGTAGAGCTGAAACTTTTGTAGCATTTTCTTATCCTATGTGATATTAAACTGAATTTCTTTTTGGGTTTCGTATTGTTGGTTGGACAAAACAAGACATTACCTTGGACTCTTGTTAAAAATGCCCAATTCACTTCCTATTATTATTTTATAGACAAAACAAATAATCGGTCACGCAAGAAAATAATCTTCCGATGAATTGATAATGAAAACGATAACATCTAAATGACACTATTGCTCTCCAGTAAAGGAAAATAACGATCAGTGTATTCTGTCAGTTTCTTTTCATAGAGGTTGACCTGGTTGAATTCAGACCAAGCAAAAGAGCAAAATAATTTCTCAAAGCTCCTCTTCCTAAGTTTGACATCGAAGCCCCAGCAGTAGTGTTTAGACCTTTCCAGGAATCCCCAGTGGAGCTCAGGATGTCGTCAGTGCGCCGTCTGCTTATTTTTCATGCTTCTATTGGGACCGAACACGTGCAGACCGGTGCCCACTTTTTTCCCCCTGCACTTGTTTGGTTACATTTGACTTTCTGCGAGATAAGAACCAGATTTAACTCTTGTTAAGCGCCCGAGCGGCAACTGGGTGAGAGGACGCTGACAGAGAGAGTGGCTGAAAAACGTCTTACTGTGTAGTCTGCTCTATCTCTGCGAGCTCGCCCCTATAATGTTACCTTTCAAGTGCTTCGTCACAGGAGAGAGAGGGCGAGCTATTCTGGTTTGCTTCTCCTGTGGGCCGACTCGAACAGCCTCTGTGTTGTTTTAAGAGCCTTATTTTAACGAGTGTGTGTGTGTGTGTGTGTGTGTGTGTGTGTGTGTGTGGAGAATGTTTCCAGTTAGCCACACACTGTTTATTTATGGAATATTTTCTGACACCTACTTACACCATTATCATCCCCTTTCTTGTGAAGTCCCCAAGTGCTGCCTCTGAAGGTGCCTGCTTCACCAGGACCAAACCACATTTATCCAGTGCAGCTGGGGCGGACAAGCTAATAAAAAAAACTGAGAATTAGCCTCCTAAAACAAAAGGATATTCTACAATGGCTGCTTTTAATCGAAGCTCAAACATAATTTTTTTTTCTTAAGTCATAAAGTAGTGTCTGATGCTAATAGGTGGCTCCTGTATTGTCTTTTTAATGCCATATTTTGTATTAATTCACCACAAACAAAATTAATTTTGCTGAATTATTTACACGTTTACTTTTTGGAAAATTTCCTCAACAGATTTTTTCCACAACCAAAATAATCTACAGCTAATTACACAAAATTGCACGCAGCCTGACATACCAATGCATCATGTGACTGTTGCTGTATTATTTAGTAGAATGTATTCCAAATATAATTGATTAATTCAACATTGAGCACCTTGAATACGTTACAGAGGAGGATTCGTACTGAGACTGCAGTAGTAATGTCAGTGTAGCGTCACACAGGAGATCTAAGTTTGGCTCTTGTCTTGTTTTCACATCATGTTGCCTCAAAAAAAGTTATTTTTTAAGTGAATTAGTTGATAAATGATAAATGAAAACAGAGTCTCACATGTACCTATTAACCCTCGGGTTGAGCTGTGCATTTGCTCTGTCCTGAATGATACTTTTCATTTTTTAGGATCATGGTAAAGACGCAGCTCTAGTGGGATGCTAGATGGTCTAATATACCTATATCTTTACCGCCAAAGCACATGAAGCACTGGTACACTTGTTTACACAAATATACAGATTAAACTCCATCAAAGGTCAAAGCATTTTATGTCCTGACTTAAAGACTATTGTCTCGTCCACAAGAGTGTGAATGAATCCCACATACAATTCAAAGTCTCGCTGCTTTGTTACTGTATTAAAATGTGCTGGGCTATATTGTCTGGCTCAGATGTACTTGTGTGAAAAAGTGAGATTTTCAAATAGTTGGCTGACAGAAATCTCAGTGCGTAATATATTCCAGGCTCTCAATATGGAACTACTTGATTTTCCTCGTAATCATTTCCGCTAAATGTAAATCTTCAGTGGTAATTCAAATCCAGTAATGCTATTTCAAATACAGCAGTGATTTTCTCTTGCAGAAATCACGCTTTTAATTCTGTAAGCATACATTTGAAATTGTCCAGAAAACTTAAATCTTTTTTTTTTCCTAAATGTGGAAACAACAATATGTATATTCATACCTACCCCTCACTGTTATTTATATATCACCTCTATACATACATATGTAGATTACTGCACTTTACTGCTTTTTGCACTTTGCACTGGTTAGATGCTAAACTGCATTTCGTTGTCTCAGTACTTGTACTCTGCAATGACAATAAAGTTGAATCTAATCTAATATACGAAGCAATCCAATAAAAGTTTAAATGAATGCTAGGATGTGGCACGACAATAATCAGGGTACACTTGTTTCCTGTGGTGGAAGATTTTTTATTTATAGATTTTTTAAAAAAATACAGTGTAAAAATACTCCCTTACAGGTAGAAGTCCTTCATTCAAAATTAAAAGTACAAGCATTATCAGCAAAATATACTTTGCCACTTTCAGATTGTTATAAATCATTGATATATTTATCTATACTAAACTAATCTGTACAATATTAACCTACAGTATGTTAAGCTGGTCCAGGTGGTGCTACAATAAACTGCTAGATGTGCTTTATACTTGTAGGTAGCTAAATGTACAGCAATGCATCATATTTTCATTTAAGTTTGTCATACACTCAGTTGCCAGTTTATGAGGTACACCTAGCTAAAACTATAATGCAGTTTAATACAACAATAAATCCTACATTCATGAAGGTTATAATGTCCAGTTTTTGTTGAAACTGTTTCAGAGAGGTGTTGATTCAGCTTCATGATTATTAGTTTTAGCTAGGTGTACCTACTGAGTGAGTGAATGTTTTGCATGAAAAAACTCAACCTGCAAAGTAACGAGTAACTACAGCTGTCATATAGTAGTGTATATAAACACAATTAGGAGACAGGGATGAAATAAATGTGGAGAAAAAAGTGCAATATTTCCCTCTGGAATATAAGAGAGTACAAGTCATTTCCATAAAATTGCAATACTCTAGTATACTCTTCTAAGTAAAGAACCACAAAAGTACACCTTCCGCCACACATAATATACAGAAATAGACAGTATATATTAGCCACTTAATGGTGCTGTACAAGACTTCTGCTACCTCAATTCAATTCACTTTATTTAACCAGGATAATCCACTCAATATCTACACTGCTTCCAATTAAGACTTTAAAACAAACAATAAAACAGTCGTATATAAGTAACAGTCAGTACCAGTGTGTAGATTTCACTTTACATTTGAAAGCCTGTTGAGTAGTTTGTTCCCTAAAACGATACAGATACTTAAAAGTGACAATTCACTTTCTTTGCAAATAGCTGTTCATACAAAAGCTTGTTTTTAAAGCCCATTAAGTGTGTGAGTGCCATATATTCTGCTGTTTAGTGTCAATGAAGGACAAACTAGACCTGCCTGTGTCTAAAGGCAACAACAAACTCTGTCCATCTTCCATCAGTCTATTTATCGCTGCTATTTGTCTTGACTCGTGTTCTTGCAAAGCCAGCGAGGATAGTTGTCTTATTCTTCTCTGTTTGGACAACGCCTCCTCCCTAACACTCCCTGATTTGCCAAGGGCTCTGCACAATTAGGAGTTCAAACACTTTTTTTAACAGGTAGGGATTTTTCCAGCCCTTCACCCGGCCTCCGCTGCTGACTTTTATTGCCTGAGGGTATCGGTTTGTCATTTTGGAGGCAGTGGGCAGGTAAAGCCGACTCAAAAAGGCAGGGAAATAACTCTAATTCTCCATTTGATATTGACAGAAGTCCCCTCTCTATTCTTTTTCCCCCCACTTTCTTTCTTTCTTTCGCCTCTCTTTTCCCTCTTCGCCATCTGGCGCGGCTGCCAGGAGAGGACTCGGCTGTGACCCCGTTGTCAAGGACACAGATGGGAATTAGGAAAAGTGGACTTGTTTCAAACAATTATAGAAATTACTTTAATATCTTAAAACAAAAAGACGGAGAAATATATTTATTTGAGATGTTGACTGTCAGCTTGAATTTCCACACCTGTGTGTGTGTGTGTGTGTGTGTGTGTGTGTGTGTGTGTGTGTGTTTTTGTGTGACAGACAAACCCCAGTAAAGGATGATGTGGAGATTGTGTCGGCCAGGTGTGTTTTGTATTGGACTTAATCTTTCTGTTTGGTCGTACTTTTTTAAAAATCAAGTCTAACATAAGCACCTGCCTGAGACTTACAGAGGAGCGGGTCATGACCTCGTGCCTCCAACCCTGAAATGGACACCGACTAATAGAGACCCGTCTGTTAAATTGTAATTGAATGTTACACGGCACTCTGAACTCAGAATGGTCTTTATTTTTCCCGTAAGCGTGCAGGATTTAGGCAGACGCTCCAATGACAACTTAATTTCATCACCGAGGAGCAGCGGCGAGTGTTTTTGTTCGAGCCTCTCCCTCAAAATACGGCCCTTATTAATGATAATTGGTGAAAAGGTGACACATGTCTGGCTCTTGTTTATCTTACATTTTAGATAATTTGAGGCGCACTTTTTTTTTTCACAAGGACAAATTAAAATTGGAAAAACTCCCAGCACAATGTCTTTTTTCATGCAAAAAGAGTCACACCAGTGCTGGTTTTATTTCTCTCTCAAGGCAGTTGATATCTCAGGTTTTACTTCAAAACTGAAAAACCTTAAATATATATACATATTATGGCTTCCTTAGAGAGTCAGTAGTAAAGAGATGACAGGAAGTAAGGGCAGAGAGAGACGGGGAATGACATGTAACAAAGGTATCTGGCTAGACTTGAACCGAGGGCACTGCACGTACAAAATGGAGCTAATTGATTCAGGCATTCCTACAAAATCACAGTCCTAAGTTATAATTCAAAGCCACGTAAGTTCTTTCAAATGGTACATTTACCTGCTCAGGCTGCAGGCAGCTTTGAACAACTGCAGATATCATTAATAAGGATTTTAAATTGTTCACAAAACTTCAATTGTTTGGGAAAAGATGTATTCAGATCCTTCACTAAAATTAAGTAAAAATAGCAATACCACACTATAAAAGTACTCCATCACAAGTAAAAGTCCTGCACTCAATACTTTGGTGCCTTTACTTAAAATGTTATCAGCAAAATGTACTTTAAAAGTACTCATTATGTAGAATGAGATCGGTCGTGTAGTCATGAATGATCTGGTGCTTGTTATTGAGTTTTATATGACTGTCTTTTAAAGGCCCATGTAGGGACGGTCAATACAAACTGTGGTACAGTATGTGGCATCGGTTCAGGCTATATACTTGTCCCTATACAAATAAACATTAGCTGAATAAAATAGCACTAGTGGTACTATACTACTTAATACTTTTACATAGGTAAAAGCCAAATACATTAAACCTCTAAGCCAGCAGGATGATCCAAAATAGAAAAAAAAAAAGGATTTGATGTTCAATATAGAAGATTTAAACTTTCAATTAATTAATATATTCAGTATTCTGATATCTCTGATTTATCTAATGTATTGTTTGATCAAAGAATGAGGTTCCTAGTTGCTGAAAGTTACTTTTGTTGACTTTTATTTTGAGAAAATGGGGATATATTTTGAATTTAGCATCCGTTACGTGCCAAAAATGTCAATTATAGCATGTTATTAGCCTAAATTTCCACTTGTAGTTCATAAAAATTATGACATTTAGAATTAAATGAGTGTTACATTAATTAGTGCTTTAATTTTCACTTTAAAACAGTTTGACAGCAGGACTTCTGTGTGTACAATGAGGTGGAAAACAGGCAGGGGGAGCTGTGTTTACAGAGGAGAGGCAGCAGAGGGAGTATAGCACTGTCTGTAGGGAATTGTGTGTGTGTGTGTCATGTTTGGCATTGAACAGTCTTGGTAGTTGGTATCATTTCTTGAGTGAACCAAAATGAGCTGTAACGATGTCTGTGCACACATGCTGCTTCTCTGTTCAAAATCTCACCTGCATTTGGACTCAATAAGTGCTTCTTTTTCCCATCATCCTTTGTGTTCTCATGAAGTGTAATACCTTCCTACAGGCGGCACAAACTGATTTCAAAGCCGAAAGTCGAGCACAAGAGCAGTGAAGGGGCAAGCCTGGGATTGAGCTTGTCTAATGTTTCCAAAACGGCAAACTGTGAAAGGCCCCATAATTGATACGCGGGACCCCAGAGGGCACGACTCCTGTCAGATCAGCCACAGAGAAGAACTGCCAGAGCCGCGCACTGCAGGGAATAACGGCTAATTAGCCCCGTTTAAACATTTCCTGGTTTGAAGAACTTAAAGAGCGGGGGCCACAATCACACGAACAATAGCCGCTCACTTAGTTAAAAGCCCCCTGAGTATGGATCAGACGGTTGGTAACATTTAGGGAAACAGGACGCGGAGCAGCGGATCAAAACTGAACCAGATGACCTGCAGATCACCTGAAGACATTTCTAATCAGCTGAATGAGAATTAGTGTTTGTATACTGCTTAGATAATATGAAAAATACATGAGGTGTGGAGACATGATGAAAAATACCAACCTAGTAGTCCTGCAGTACAGTAAATTAGGGCTGCCACTAATGATTCTTTTCATTATTGATTAATTATTTCCCCCATCACAACTCCCTAAAGCCTCTAGTGACCTCCTCATATTGCTTGTTTTGTCAGGCCGACACTCGAAAACCTAAAAATGTTCAGTTTTCAATCACATGAGAGCCTGAAAACAAGCAAATGCTCCTAATTGAGTGGCTGGAACTACAGAATGTTTCGCACTTTTGCCTAAAAAATGACTTAAATGATTATTGATAATCTAAATAGTCGATTAATCAAAGTATTTTGCAACTAATTGTTTAAGCTCCACAGTAAATACAACACGTATTAAGACTTGCACTACTTCATTTAGAGATTTTGAGAGGCAGCCAGGAAATTGGTGCTTATAAATCCTGATTTATGGCACTTTTATCGACTACTTTAATTAATCGAGCTGCTGAATTTTATTTATTTATTGTTTATCTTTTGTCCATATCTTTCTCTAACTTGTTTTTTTTGTACTGTACGTTTATTTGTGTGTGTGTGTGTTGTATGGCAGTAGGGAGAGCACAAGCTGCAGCTGCCTCTCATGCAGAAGACAAAAACAGTAAACTTAACTTGAAATCTGTTAAAGTTATGTTTAGTTTGGAGACGTGTTAGAGAGGTGTAGAATCCACCCTGTCATCATTTCAGCCAATATGTCGTGGTGCTGTTTGACTTCATTTTATTGTAAGGTGTACCTATTAATGTGCCCCTACATGTCCTATAACACATACGGTGTACAATATGATGAAATCAAATTGAAACCCTCACAAACTATGGCCTCAAAAATGACCATAGAGATGAAATCAACATAATTAGTTTACTTTATCGGATCCCCATAAAGCTGCTGCTGTAGCACTTGCTAATCTCCTCGGGGTCCACACATTTAAAAATGTCCAAATAAAACATTCATCATACAATAATGAAACCAAGTTTTAAAACAAATAAATACATTTAAAATAGATGAAAACTAAGCAGTTGATCCTAATACAACACAACCAAATCAATAACAACCATCAATAATAGCAATAACTGGTTGACAATTGATAATTACAACAACACAATAGTTACATTTATCATTCTGACAGTGTCACCAGAAATTTAACATTATAAGATTCACAAAGATGGTATTTCTTGCAGAGTTACTGAGTTATATTGCAACATGTTGCACAGTTGTTTATACTATTTCCACTCGTTGAACTTGGTCCCTAAAAACAAATTAAAGTGTTTTCATATATATTTGGATCTATGTCTGGAGGAAAAAAAAGGAAAAGCATAAAATAATAGTCAAATAATATGAATATAAACTGGCTCTTTGTGGGATTAACTACAGGTGCACACTGCATTGTTGAAAACCTGCCAGTCTGGTACCTCAAGAACATAAAAATAATAAACCACATAAAACTGTTTGCACATATTATTTGACCCATCTGTCAAAAGTGTTTTTAATAAGAGTCGAAGAGACTGAACCAGCTGGTTTGCTGAGTTGACTCGTTGCACTGTGCAATCAAACTGAATCCATAATTATAGATCTGCTGTATGTGGATTCATCTGGAATATTGATATTTTGTTTTATAACAAACACGACAGCTTCTCTGTCACGTTTTTTTTTCTTCTTCTTTTGTAGTTAACCTCCCTGTTGATGTGCACACACTCACAGTTTCATGCAGCCAAGTGTTACCTTCTCACTTCATGTTTCCATGCTGTGCCCACGGGACAATAGACACCATGAATAGGCATCAATAAATAATAGACAGCTGAATGCCGACCCCACATAATGCTCACCTCACTGAAGAGGACCTCACCCCCCAGACGTCTGTCACAGATCATCATTAACGTTGTCTCGCCTTGTCCCTCGGCTTACAGAGACACACAGAGCACTAAAGCAAATAAGCCTTTTCATCGGCTGCAGCCAGATTCTCAGTTATTAACATCCCAGTACAGGACGTTGTGTGACCAGTATCACGCTGTGCTAATCTGCATTCTAATTAAATTGGACCCACACTGTTTGCTCAGATGATCGCGTGTCACTGACGCTGCGGATTAGTGCAGCGATGCCACGTTTAACCTTTAAATGTGATTCCTTTGTGATTTAAACTCTGCTCAGAGGACAGCGTGCACAGGGACACTGGAGACTGCTCCCATGTGACTGACAAACATTGCGGCGTACATTTTACAGATGTTTTGGCAAGGTTTGTTTTACTTGAATACTTTTTAAAGTATTTTTGGGCGCATTTTTTCAGTTTAGAGACAGAAAATGAGGGAAGATTTGCAACAAAGGTCCAGAGCTGGACTCAAATCAGGAACGTTGCATTTACAAGGTTAGCGTCCTCAACCTCTAGGCCACCTGGACACCCAGTTTACCTTTTTATTTTTTTTTATTTTTTATTTTTTTACATTTTTGTGAACTTGGAATTATAATAAGAAGCTTGTATCTGTCAGGAGTTTTGAGATTTTGAGCATCACAAACCTGAAAACTACTTTATGTACAGTATTCAACTCCAAAAGGTTGTTTTAAATAATCAGAAGAATTACTAAATATCACAAAGTACTGATAAATCAAGTTTAAAAATAAACACATACAACCTCATAACGCTGTTTTAATCCTTCACAACGTCACATTTAAGATGATTTGACTGCACACTAACACCTGTTATTGTGTATTTTTTGTCTTAATGTTCTAGACAGGGCTTCAACTAACAATTATTTTCATTATCTACAAATATGTTGATTATTTTTCCAATTAATTGATTAATTGTTTAGCTTGAAAAATAAAAATACCGAAATAAAAAGATTTTCCCCGAGCCCATTATAGTGTCTTTAAATTGGTTGTTTTTTCAGTCCCAACAGTTTGAAGACCAATGTGATGTAAAAATCCTCCATTACAAGTAAAGGTCCTGTATTCAAAATCATACATGAGTAAAAGTAAAGAAGTATTATCGGCTAAATGTACTTAACGTATCAACAGTAAAAGTATTTGTTCTGCAGAAAAATGTGACTGATATATTATTATATATGACATTGTTAGATGAATACTGAAGCCTTAGTGCACAAGTAGTTTTACTGCTGTAGCTGCCTGAGGTGGAGCTGGTTTTAACTACTTTATATACAGTTAGCTAGTGGTTCCCAACCTAGGGGTCAGGCCCCTCCACAGGGTCACAAAGTAAATCTGAGGGGTTGTGAGATGATTAATGGGGCAGGAAACACAGATTTGTATTTATATTTTGGAGTTTTATGTTTAATATTGGAGAGTTTTACAGTTATTCAGATGAAACCATGAAATCATTCTTTGGTGAAACTGGTAACAACTCATCTTAAACGTGACAAGGGGCCCCAACTAAACACAGCGTTTTTTGTAAGGGGTCATGAGCCAAAAGGTTTGGGAGTCACTAGTTTAATCTTTGACAATGCATTGTATTTAATAAGTTTATTATATGTTATGTTTGTAAAATGTTAATCTGAAAAGTAAAATAACTGTAGCTGTCAGATAAATGAGGTAAAAAGTACAATATTTCCCTGTGAAATGTTGTGGAGTAGAAGTAGATAGAGAATATAAATAAGCATTGAGTAAAGTACAATTTCCTTTAAATTGTGTAAAGTACTTGAGTAAAAAACAGCTTTCTATCATACAAGACAAGAAAAATCTGAATCTACAGAAGCTGGAACCTGCAAATCTTTTGGCATCTTATGCTTGGAAAATCATTTAAATGTTATTATCAAAATCAAAATAGTTCAGATTAATTTTCTATCAATCAGCTCTAGTTTAACACTATTATTTCTTAATAACATCTTTCACCACATCAGGTATGTCTCCTCTGATCTCCATCCTGTTTGGGTAATCTTGTACTAAAGCCCGGTGCTTTGTGTTCCCACCTGGACACAGGTTAGCAGGTCGCCAGGTAAGCATTTAACAAGCCCTACATTGGCTTGTCTGCTCCACTTAACACCTGACATACCCCCTCCATGCCGACCTTTGACCCCTGACCCCAGACTGACAACCCGGGAGACGTCTCTCGGATACTTTCCTTTCTCCGCTGCACAGCTCTTTTCTTCTCTGCCCCTCGCTGAGTGCCGCGCGCTGAGACAAGGTGAAAGGTATCCAGGCACTTTCTGAGAGGGGGGCCACGCAGGTGTTCATGCCTCCACACCTCTCAAGTTCAAAAGCCATACTGAGCCCTTAGCAACCAGGTAACAGTCAAACAATGTGTCACCCACCCCCACCCTGAGGCGACAGTGTCTTCCTTTTTTACTGTCAGAGCGCTGGGCTTTAAAGAGCCTAATCCAAGCGCCTCGTATTCACGTCATCCTCACCCGCTGACAATGAAAATATACATATTAACCCAACTGCCAACACCCATGCATGTATGACATCATGTGATATTATTCAATCACACCAAAGTGACAAAAACACGGCCAGACACAAACATTTGTGAAGCTAGAATATAAAAACACAGGACAGACTGGCTTGTGCTTATCTAACAAAACACCCCCTGTATCATGTCTGACTTTTTTCTCACCAACATGTCCAATATTTCCCCGCTCCTGCAGGTTTATGGGTTCCAAAATGGGAGCCGGTCCAAGCATTACTAGTAACATTAGTGTCAGTAATTTAATGCGCAGGTGTGAATGGATTCTCAAACAAGCCGGGGAGGCCCCCGGCGAGGCCTGCGCAGGACCGCCAGGGCCAGCGGCAGGTTTAAATAAATACGCTGCTGAGCAGACATGTCGGCAGCTGGGGCCCGATATGGCCGCCGCTGTTTGTGTTGTGGCTTTGCGAGGGCGCTGAGGAGATAGCAGAGGGACTGTAGCATGTTTCCTGGGAGAAGGAGAGGGAAAAATAAAAAAGCTCATGAGGAAAATAGGTGGCACCTGAAGATGTGCTGTGTGGGGAGGTTTCTCTGTCAGTTATCACATGCATGCAGCTGTCGTAAACTCACCTTTCACTCCAGAGTTGGCTGTAATTGTTCTCCTTTTTATTGTTAAAGATTATAATTATGACAATGACAATGTTGATCAAAAAAAATCTCGACTGAAGAAACCAGAAGAATCCTGCTGTCGATCAATTATATTCACTTTATTTATGACGTTTCTGCCCTCAGACGTTTGTCAGGTGAAATTCATATGATAATTAAGTCAGGGTTATCATATCTAGGATGACGTATAACATTTGCAGTTCTCACCTTTCATAATCTCCAGGTTTGGCTGTTTGTTTTTCTTTTTATTGTTGTAAAAAGCCAGTCAACACAGTATCACAAATTGTGGATTACAGTGGAAATTGTAGATTGGCCCTATATTTTACATATTTTAAAGCTGCTATGTGCTTTGTTTTTTAGTCAGGAAATCATTGAAAAATCCATCTGTGTGGTGTTTTATGAAAAAACACACACACCATACCATATATTGTGAAATGTCAGCTGACTCAAAGCGTGTCGGTCACACCTGTCGTGATTAGAGCTGGACATTGAACCTCAATAATTCTTTGGTGCCGACTGAAATGTGTGTGTGAAATACCAAAATCTGGCATCGAACGTCTGGTGTCTCAGATAGTTCCTGATTTTAGTTTTTGTAGTTTTTGTACGGTTGCTTTTATTTTGCGAACTTTTACTTATTGTGTTGAAAGAAACAGAAGGGTAGTATCGTTTGGGTATCACTACCCGAAACTCAGGTATCATATCAGCATTAGTATAGAAAAACCTCAAATAATACTCGGCTTAATATACGCTAATACGGATATATCTGCAATAAGCTAATTTCAGCCCAGCTGAATTATCCCATTTAGCCACTGTGCTTGAATGACAATGAAACAGAGAATACAGAGATGAGGAAATGAAGAGAAACTCAAAAACCCTAAAATATGGACGGGCAGAGTGAAATCACAGGCACAGAGAAAAGAAAAGCCCCCGAGTCTGTTCGCTGCCCGTCCTGTGAGTTGAGGGGTTGAGGGAGTCGATGAGGGGGCCACCAGATGCCAGATGGGCCTGTTCAGGGATGGTTTATGGATTAAGAGCTGAGCAGGAGTAAAAAAAAAAAGGCAAAAAGAGGAGGATCGGTTTCAATGTTTCTTTCCAACCTGCCAAAATTCCCTCATGGACGTCCTGACAGTCCTTTAAAAAAAAAAAAAAGCCGGAGCTGTTGATTCCTTCAGGCACGCTGCCAGAGGTGGTATGAAGAGAGTGCACCTCTAAGTCCAGCAGTAAATCCCACGGATTCACGCTGAGCCACAGAGAGACACCTGCAGGATATATGATACTGTATATTTCATCTCAGCCTTTGAGCTCAGGTACATCACCATCACTACGCATTAGCTCAGCTTTAACTCCCAGAAAGATTTCAGCATCACTCTCTTCTATAATGCTACTCCTCCACAAAATGCTACATGTCTCAGGGAGAACATTGAAATAAACCACGAAAACATTAGAAATACTATGTACAACTTTTCATGTTCGTCAGCTTTACATTTAAATGATAAAATAATGAAAAACAAAGCTGTATACTGGCATTTTAGAAATTCTATTTTGCACCATCGCCCAGTTTTGTGCTGTGACATCCTGCTGTTCTATTAAGGTCTCCAACCACTTCCTGTATTTACAATTAAACTGATATTATATAAATATTATTTCTTTTCAAAGCCCCAATTTGTCCATGAAATCTAGAAAATTCATGTGGAATCAACTCAAATGTTGTTCATTAACTTAATCTTATATTTATGTTATATCTTACAGCAAAAACAAAGATCCAGTTCTTTTGCATTCTACATGATGCACAATTAAAGTACAGATCACCTGAAACTGTAACACCGTCATACATGGAAGATATCTGAGTTTGCCTTTTTGTGTTGTGTTATTTAACTTTCTAGATACTCAAATTGCTCCAAAAACTGTCAAAAATTGCAGGACTTCATGACAGAATCCTGTAACTTACTTACCCATTTTCTCCCAAACTTGCCTCTTCCTTCTATCTCAGTTTCAGTCAGTTTCCTACTTTTCCCAAATTACCTTTCAACAACCTTTAAAGAAGAGCGTGAACTTGTTACATTGAGTTATACCTGCAGCGGCACAGAGTGATGGTGATATTGTTAGCACCGTGTCAGAGGTCGGGGGTCCCCGAGGTGGGTGGTGGTTAAAAGGGGGGCTGAGATAACACTGTGAAGTTGGTTGGAACAAATCTGGAATTAGAGTTCTAGTTGAAGACAAGACAAAAAATGAAAGCTACAGTAACAGATGAGCCTCACAATCAACCTACTAAAATCTGTGTTCAAAATGTAGTTTTAGTCTGTTATTTTCACCAGGACGTTACATCGTAAAAAACATGATGCGTATATTATATCTACCTACAGAAAATGAGTAGAACAGTAAAATCAGGGGAACAATTTAAATTTATTGTAGCAGACATTTATGAAAAACACATTTGGTAAGGCTACAGTTAAGTACATGTAGACTGTAAACTGCTGGACTAAACTGCAGGTTTACTCACTCAGAACTTTTGTTTTACCTCAACTTTAGATACAAAACAAGAGGACAAAATCACCTAAATTCATGCCATTAAATTGGGAGAAAAAACAGCAAGAAAACGTGATAATCTCTTTTGGAGTAAAGTAACTTTGGTGTCCGCAACTCGCACAAAAAATCCCTAATTTTTTGCATATGTTGATGTGGCAATATGTCAGCTATATTTGTCCAGTTCACACTGTACTTGAGGCATAAAATGACTGCATATGTATGTCCATGGCCTGCTGAATAACTCAAAAGGGGTCACTGCAACCTTTATGCACTCTTTGACGTGAGACTGGTTCCAGGCTGACCAGACAGAAACATTATAAGACCTTGTTTTGGGTAACTGGTTCTGGCGTGATTTTGGTGTTCAGAGCAGAAGACAAGATAGCTCAGTTTGGAAGGATTGTTCGTCAAGCAAAAACCCGTGTAACCACTGTTGTGTAGAGTCTTGCTTCCTAGCCAGTAATTTATTAAAACACATTCATTAAGACAACACAGAATGACCGGAGAGTGTTTTTTTATTCATCAGTACTATAAACTGTACAGTATATTACTGATGACTGTTTGTTTTTAACAGCATTTAATTGATTTGGGGGGATTTTTTTTCAAATAAGAGCTGGTTAAAATCCACCAACTGGTCTGCACATTTTAACTCAGTATTTTTACAAAATTTAGCTTTCTGCAGTGACGGACAATAGTGATGTTTGATTCTTAGCACACAGAGATAAAATTGTTATCTAAAACAAAGAAATTTAAAAGCAACATTATGCAAGACTTGGTATTTTTTTTCGACTTTGTGCCCCTACAGTTTTTGGAGTGCAATTCACCCTCATGGACAGCTGTACACATGCATTTGTTGACAAGCTGAAGGACTTGGATTTGGTGGGCTGACTTGGCTTATGACCAAAAACTAGCGAGTCGACAGCTTTGCTAACACAGCCAAACATCAAGCAAGTGCAACAACACAAGACACAGCAAGCCAGCTAATCTTACTTACTAGTCCAAGAGCAAGAAGGCCAGCTCGCCGTCTGTCTTGCAGCCTTTAACGACTAAAAGCCAGTCCGAGATTTACTCTTGTCCGGCCTCTTGCTCGGTCACTCTCTCTTTTTCTTTCTTCTTCTTTCTTCTCTTCGCCGCTGCCATGATGTCTGTACTGAGAATACCAACCCATGTGTGACATAGTGCTGTAAAAGCGTTACACACTTCTCGCAGGAGATCGTACCCGCTCAACCCAAGTTACATAGTGCAAGAACAGGTGTTCAGGGCGCGGAGTGGGAATGAAAGAGGCGCCGTTCTCCCTATTATAAGTCAGTGTATCATCAAAATGATTATGAAGCTGTTATTTTATGGTAAAATAGTTGCATAATGTGGCTTTAAGATATCTTTAAAGATAGCTTTTAAAGACCCTTTAAGGGGTATATGAATATATGTAAATTGAGCTGTATGAGGAGTGTGATATCCGCAGAAAACTTAGCCAAGCCCTCTCCTCCATTTAAACTGTCCATCACTCTGCAA
The DNA here is from genome assembly GCA_008360985.2 of Macquaria ambigua. Classification (NCBI taxonomy): domain Eukaryota; kingdom Metazoa; phylum Chordata; class Actinopteri; order Centrarchiformes; family Percichthyidae; genus Macquaria; species Macquaria ambigua. Next base: position 180,579 of record VMKM01000842.1, on the reverse strand, counting down.
TCCCGTTATGGAGGAGCTCACATGATAGTGATGAGAAGGGCACAGCAACCTTTGTTACTGTGACTTCATTGTGTTTCTCTCTTCGGTGAAACTCTCAGAGTGGGAGTGCAGAACCCTATCCTCCGCTCTATGAATAGCAGGGCAGGACGGGGGGGGGGGTAACAATAGCGGAGGTTTGGGTGTTCCCTGCATCACACACTCTGAGAGACCAGCCTTTGGTTCATCCCAAGTCCCTCATCAAATATTAAACCTGCTGTCAGTCATCGGGGTAACACTTTTCACAGCTGGTGGGTTGCTGGTGTTGGATCGGCTGACGGTGCAGGCGGTAAACTCTGTGGTGTTTGGTGGAGTCACAAGATGCTGCTGCAACTGTAAATACACCATGTGAGAAAGCGGCATAAAGTTCTCCAGATATTGTGCTACCCGCAAAAAATATATATATATTTCATGTCAGTAAAAATAATAGTCATAAATTCCACTGAAGAATATCCAGTCTACTTTCGTAGAAATGTAGCAGGAAATAAATTACTATTTACAGTTTCACGTACATAAAATAGTCACTTTGATTCTGTGATTTCATTGCTCATGTAGTTCTTTTTTTTGTCGTAGATTTCTCACTTGTTTGTTGTCTGAACTATTAGTGCTGATTTCTTCAAATCACTACAACTACAACATAAAAAAAAAGAAAGAAAAGAAATGAGAAGCTAAATAATGGGGGTGCGCCCTGGTGGCCACGGGGGTTTAAGATGCTGGTCATGTAATTTCAACGTCTTCGGTTTGATTCCAGCATCTGTCTTCCCTTTCATTTCCTGTCAGTTCTCAACTGTCTGATCTCTAATAGAGGCACTAAAGGCTCAAAAAGTACGTAAAAAAACTATTGTACTTTGCACCATTCTGATGATATTTTTATTATTTTGGGTTAAATTCCGTCCTATAGCTGCACATCCAACATTGCTGGTTGATATTTGTTCTTGCTCTAAATTTTCCTAATAATTTCCCAATAATTGCACTTTTGTCACAGCTGTTGGGGAAAAAAGCTTTTTTTAACTGTATCTATGTCATCTTTCAAATGACTTCCTCAGAGAAATTTTATCTGTCTGCTGTAACGTAATGAATGACTGTAAATTATTATTATTATTGTTTTTGACACCTCTTCACTTTTTTCTTTCTAATTTTGCTCAGGATTTTATGTTTTTTTACACCTTTTGTGTAAAAGAAAGTTGTATAAATCATTATTACAATGACTTGCAGTTGTAGTGCTAGATGTCAGGGAGCAGTCTTAGAGATGCCTTACATCATTGTGGCAGTGCTGGGAAACAATTTCACCATCATGGTGGAAATTCATGAACGGCAATGACAAATACAGAGTTTACGGTGTCGGTAAATCAGTGCTCACCTGCCAGAGCAAACAAATGCTCTAAAAAATAAGTTTTCTTTTACATTTCTAAACCTATGAAAATGAAATTTGTTGCAGACCATAGTGAACTTGTTTTACTGGATTTTGTTCACATTCCTCCCAGTGGGGATTAATTTCTTTCAGGCGGTTCTCTTGTGAATTTGTTCTGGTGAAGACGATGAGATGGACACAGAAAACTCCTCTTACAACTCCCCTCCACCCCGCTTCTTTGTGCCAGTTTTGGGATTAGTCACAAGATACCACAGATATTAATGACTCCTGTTAAAATGAATATTACGTGTCATCAAATCCCCTGTTGCATGATTTAATTTCCACACCCCTGAACATAATGGTGGAAAATACAACTCCTGGACCTGTCAGAAAGCCTGTAAGTGGTGTCAAGTCCTGTCAAACGAAACAAAAAGGAAGAAAATATTTTTCGCAGGGTCCATCACGGTGATAATGTTTCAGCTGACATTCTCCCTTGATACACTGAGACAGGTGACTTTTGCGGTGAGAGGATTACCTGTTATGGAGTTTGAAGAGGCCGCTATTGTCCGAGGCCAGGAATATGAATAACCAAAGAGTTGGAGTCGCTAGAGGGCGAAGACGTTGGCAGTGAGCTGACACGAAGACAAGATTAGCTCATCAAAATATATGAATTATGAATTAGTGAAGACACTTTGGATGGTACTCTGCAGCTTCTTCATCAGAGCCACCTTTGACCATGAAACACAGCTATTGGTCAGTTTATGAATAAGTGATTGGGTGTCTAAATGTCAATAATTCAGAAGATAATTGGCCCAGCTTAATTGGCGGTGGCGCATAAAAGATTCAAGGTGCCTCTTAAGTGCAGCACATCAGGCGCCACTTATAATGATGACAGATGGCTGTTTGTTGGGTTGGGTGTCAGACGGGAAGGCTTTGTCATATTCACACTTCCCCCTTGTTAGGAGACAGATCAGGTTTTTCCTCCCAGAGCGCTACATAGTTTCTCTTTTTCATACGCCAACTGTGGCTGTGGTGAATTATTGAGACACAGCAAGCTGATGAAGTGCCAACCAGCGGTCCGCTGTCAGCGTGCACGTCAAATGTTTTGTTTGTGTTTCTTTGAACTAAATCAGCTTAATGAAGTACTTCACGGAAAATGTCTCGTGTTACAGGCTGAACTAAGTGGGACATTTTTAGGGCAAAATTTTTGGTTACACAAGGTTTCATCAGTTTCAGATATTAGTTGTGTGGGAGAAAAGCTTTAATTATTTTTATATAGCTTTAGTTATTTTGTCAAAATATAACCATAAAACAAATATAGGTAGTGAGTAGAAACCTATGGAAACCCAAACGCGTTTAATATTGAATAAATAAATAGGACAGCAGATGAAATGCAGATTAATTTTATTTCAAAATGTCCGTTTTCAAAAGTCTGTTTTCATTTCACCTGTCCATCAAGACAAACAGTGAAATAAAACAGTCACTGGGATAAAATGGAGTTGTGAAATAAAAATAGACTTTGTAAAAATGACAAATGAGCTGCAATAAACTTTGTTACTGTGAAACAAGACTAAAAGTCTACAGACATGCTAGTGTCTTTGTGGGGCTGCACTTCAGCACAGCGGTGCTTTGAGCTAAATGTTAGCATGCTAATATGCTCACAGTGTCAACACTAACGTGCTGATGGTTAACAGGTATAATGTTTACCATGCTCACCATCTTAGTTTAGCATGTTAGCATACAAAGTACAGCTGATGGGAATGTCATTAGTCATTTGTTTTCTAGGTTTTAGGTTTTACTACAGGACAAATTACATTTTTGATCTGATGGTGGCGCTGGATGAAAAATCAGAGGTCAGTAAGTTATTAGGATGTGTGAATGTGTGTCCATTTCTAATCCATCCAATAGTTGTTGAGACATTTCAGTCTGGAACAAAGTGGTTAAAAAGGTACTGGCTAATTTCAAAATGTCATGGTTAAATCACACATTTTTATGTGTGTGATTATTTACTTTATGTCTTGTTTATTATGTGATATTGAACAGTTTAGGTCTCCATAGAGACAAACCAAAATTAGATTACTCTTGAACTGGTTTCTAAAACAGAACCTCATATCTAACTAATCTAATATTACTAGTATACATAGTAAGTTACATTTGACACAGCAGCCTTCCATAACAAGTTTTAAATCACTACAACAATCATCCTCTGTGGCTCCAAACTCCACTGACAAATAGCAGTATTTAACCTAAAGACAAAACTAAAATTAAGTTCCCCACAAATGTATTTATTTTTCCTCAACTTTTGCCCCACAAATTACCAAAACCCTCCCAGAGAGCTTATTTTTATTCATTAGTTCTACATTAATAAAGAGGTTCATTAACATGAATGAGGCTGCGGTCAACTTTGCGCAGAACAAACATCATTTTCAACTTTGCCATTTTTCATAAGTGTATAATCACTAATGATGCATTTAGTATTGAAAACACACACAAAACAGCTTGCTGACTTTCTCCTGAATCACACATGAAAACTCCACATTGTACGAGTTAGCTGTGCGTGTACACACACCTAATGTCTTCCTGTGTTCAGCGTTTTCTACATTTCCCGTCCCTAATTGCCTAATAATTTAAACACACTTAAGTTGGCTCATTAGCTGTGTATGAAGACTTAAGGGGGGAAACACCTGTTCATTTACTTAATGAACTCCAAAAAACACTGCACTATGTTCAGGGGCAAGAAAATAAACCGAGACAGAACATAGTGGTCTCAAGACATACAAACCTTTAATGGAACTCCAATAGTAAAAAGTAAATATCAGCATTTATATATATATATTTGTTAATCTACCTGCAGAAAAAGGCTGGAGCTGCTTTCTGGGACTGTAAATCAAGTGTTTCCTCCCTTTGGCCGTCCACTGGAAAAATAATGAAGGGATTCATGAGGCCTGGGGCAAAAATAAGGAATAAAGTAAATATCCAAAAGAAACCATTTGGATTGTATTAATGATATTTCCATGTGTGCGCGCAAGTGAGTGAGACGCAGAGCTGGTGAGGAAAATGACAATTTGTGCAAGTGGGGCAAAAATTGAAAGGGAAGGATTGCTGCCATGGGTCCTTAGTGCAGAATGGGCAGGTGCTCCTTACTTAGTCAGAGCAGACTTATGCTTGTGGAGTCCCTGCAAATATACATTTACAAACACACAAGGTCCTATCTGTGATCCCATGTGGTGGAGCTTATTTTTAATCACCTACTGTAGTAGTCATGTGGCCATACAGACGGTTAAAGTCTTGCTCCACTAGGTCTTTGTCATTTGTTGTATAGTATTCAAAGGCCCCAACATATTAATGAATCTATTCTTGAAAGGTTACATTAAAGCTGCTATAATCAATATTTTTATATTGGCAATGCATCACAGGACTACTTACATGCGAAAGGGGTCACTCATAGTGGCGAACACACAGAGAATTATCACCATCATTTCTGCAGCTCCCCTCAGCTCTCAGTCTTTATAGCGAGTTTCAGCTCACTGATTTGGTTTAACAGCCACAACTTTACTGTTCTGGGTCACTCTCACCGCTCTCATAGCAGCTGTTGATGAGGATACATGATTCACATTTGAAAACGGGTCATGTAAACTCAACCACATGTTCCACAACTGTAACACAGACCATGTGGACACCAGTCAAGGATCCTTTACTGTCTGTTTTAAAAGACTCCCTTTGCATTGTAGCCTGACCTCCTGAATCACATCTCAAATTTTATTTAGGTGATTCAAAATATGTGCTCACTGACGGATGTTTCCCCGGTTTGAAAAACATCCACGGCAATCACATCTTCGTAGGAGGGGTTAAAATCATCTTCGCCATGAAAATGTCAACAAGCATTGATGAAACTGACAGTTATACACGTTGTTTTAAGCTGACTTATGGAAACAAAAACTCTTAAATCAATCATGTTTCTTCGATTGACATGACAAACGTTTAGTTAACCGCTACTGCAGCTTCCGTGTCGATTGAAAATGGCGTTGACGGGTCAGATATGTCAGTCACTACTGATTGGGATTAGGACCATCCTCAAACAGAAATTCAGTCTGATTATCAGGCTACCTGCACTGTCCTGTTCTGCATGTCTAGGTTTGTACACACATGGTGTAAAATTATGAGAATGTTTTTCACACGGGACTCGCAGCTCTTGTCATCAATGATCGATGTGGCGACTTTAGGATGGACTTGGCCCGTGCAGCGCCATCTTCACCAGCACCCTTTGCTCAAACCTCTGTGTACTGGAAACCCAAGACCGCAGGCTACAAAGGGCTATGTAAAGCACCTCACCCTTCCCTCTCAGTATAGTAATTAACCTGCCTCTCACCTCCCTGTCCAGCAGCGTCCTCAGAACAGCCTGGCAATCACCAGACACTTCACACAACAGCCTGCACACGGGAACTTGACCCTCATGGGTCCCTTTCTTCTTTTGTGACACTTTTCTCTGCGGCACTTCTCTTTCCAAATTATGGCGGCCTGCCATACCACGCACACACGCAATGTCATCACATTCTGTAATGACTCCATGTCTCGATTAAAATGGTTTGACAGACCGCTGTGAATTAGTAGCTACTTGTAAGTGATTTCATATGTTATAATACGGGACAGAAAAAAAAAGTTCTTGATGTGCAGCTCAAGCGGTTGAAGTCAGTAAATCACAGGCTCCACTCTGTCCATAGGCAATTTTCAAAGTAAGAAAACATTAAAGACTTATTAACTTTTAGTGGACTTTCAATGCGGGTCAAGAAATGGAAACAGACTAAACAGCCAATAAAAGCATGAGCCCATCTTTGGCGTAAGTCTTGACAAAAGCAGCCCTTAAATCAGATGTGAACAGCTCTGCCTTGTTCATAACGCAGCCTGTCTAAAAACTCCACATCCAGCATGTTTGTGAGGGCAGTCCAGCACCTTTATTTCCATCAATAATTTCCTCTCCTTGGCTGATGACCTTCGAGCCCCCAGAACGGGCTGGTTTTGATTAACAGCGCTGTGTACTATAAGTGAGACCTGCAGGGTTTGTGACGCTGTGATGGATACTCTGAAAAAAATCACACCATCCAGGTTTTCCACACTGCCCACATTGTGCTGGACAGAGAAAGGAATTCTAACGTCACCTCGCATTATATCAATGCTTTCGTGCTTCTCAATATGAGGCAGCTACTTTTTCCAGCATACAATTTTTGTTACTGGCAATCCAGTGAGAGAACATTGTCTGTTGCCACGAAGAAATGACCCAAGCACTGTCTCAGCACATTTCTTTCAAACATTTCAGGAAAAATCCCTTGATTTAAACATCTTGGTGCTGCTCTGTATCGTGCCAGTCCCACATTTGACTATATATTGTTGTTGGCTGGACCAGCAGGGTGGTGTTGTGATTGGTGTCACGGTCCTTCAGCAAGAGGGCCTGGGCTCAATTCCCCTTGACAGCCAAAATCCACCCTGCTGAGGTGCCCTTCAGCAAGATATGGAATTCCTACCAGCTGCTGGGATGCAGCTCTGAGGAGATGCAGTTCAGACTGACATTAGCCCTGCGTGGAAAAACGCAGCCCCCTCATTCATTTGAATGGGACCACTCCATTGAGGTAGCGGGGGTGCCGACACATAAGACTCTGGTAAAAAGAAAACGCAGAGTCGTCCAGCTAAAAAACTTAATCTGGCTCAGCTAGCAAGGTGCTACGTTGGCCAATCAAATACATGCAACACACAATCCTGGTAGTTGACTTTGTAACGTGAACACTGTTTTTCCACTGTTCAGCTCGCGAACAATGTGACGAAAGATGAAATGATCGCTGCCGTGATAACTTGTATAGTGTTTTGCCGTCTGATAAGCCTCCAAACTCACGAATCCAGCACTCAAACTGGACTTCCTGGATCGTAATTCATTGTCTCACCACCGGTAACTGAAGCAACACATCCTCAGCAACGCAGCCCCTTGCATTTTTTCAATGCAGAGGTGTTTCTTCAGTCTAAATGCCGAGATCAGACTAAAAGATATCAGTGTGATAATGTCCTTGCCCAACAGACGTGGGGCGTTGGGGACAGAAATGAGCGTTGGGTGCCACAATTGCTCGTTTTATTCTGTTCAGTGTGTCACAATGGAAGACAACCAACACAGCATCTGGGACGCCTCACAACGTCCCAACAAAACTAAGATTAACATGTCAGAACATTTTACATACTCTCACCTGCAGAGCCGACACTTGGCATAGGCGAACTAGACGGTCGCCTAGGGCGCCACGTTCCTGGGGGGGCACCAGTCACCCTAAAAAAAAAAAAAAATCGGCAGTGAAAATAAATAAATCATTTTCCTTGCGTGCGGCAACAAATAAACGAATAAAGAAAGGCACCCCTGCAGCTGCTTACTGTTTGAATGCCCTGTGGCTGGCCTGGCTGCACTTGTTCTCTGCCGTGCACCATGCGCACTGACAGGCGCATCTGTAGACAGCCAAAAACCCTGACTAATAAGCAGGGGTCAAGAGGCACATATCATGTTTTCATGAAAGAATCACGATAAACTAAACTATTTAGCTCATAATGAAAAGGTCCAAGCCTTCAGGTTTTCAAGTACGAAAACGTAGGAAAGAGGAGTAAAAGAAAAGAAAGCCAAATATAAAGGTATCTTGTCGTAACATTAAAATGCCATTTTGTGTGTAGACATTTAATGTACGTTAGTAGCTAGTTAAGTAGCAATAACGCTAATGCTAATGATGCTACGATAGCTGCTAGACTCTCAGATACAGATTGAAGGATATGTAAATAAATCTGAATCTGGATATCTGGATAACTGCTCCTTCCTAGAACGTAAGACATTCATTGTGCTGAAATTTCACTGACCAATACCAGTGAACTTAAATTAACTGATAATGGCTGACGCTATCTAGATTTTAGTGTCCTACTCTGCAGTTACATGTTTTGCTTGTAATAGGCTAATATCTAGTCTATAACTGTCCAGATGAACTCAGGAAATATTTGAAACCCCTAGCTACTGGATCTACACTATCTGAGTCTGAAGCTGAAGCATGTAAATTAAACCAATTATTTGTGTTCACAAATAAGAAGTACACAAAGCACAAGGTTTTCTTGTTTTATTTCATTTCACTGAACCTGTTAACATTTGACTATCACCACTGGGTCAGGAGCATTATACCAAAATAATCACACGTGTCGCCCCCTGCACGCTCACCCTCTTTCTGCTGACTGGGAAGGAAAAAGACTGAGCCCACCTCACCTTTCAAATGAATGGATCCAGGTTAGCGCTCATTCGTAAAACCGTTATTTACATAACGTACACATTCGTTGTTTGTACTGTCAAGTGTTGATCCCTGGCACCATATAGACCAGTGTCCAGCGTGTAGTCTGCCATGTCTCTTGGCCAAGTTATATTTAATAACTGTCAAAAAGAGTTGTTTTTTTTTTTTGTTCCTAAAAATATTTGCTTCATCCATCAATCTCATCACCTCCAACTTTTGGTGATTTTCATGTCCTCTTCAGATAAATGTAGCATTTCATTTATTGTTCTTTTTTGGGCTGAGAATACTGTCCAACCTCTCGGCCCGTTGAAACCCTTTCTAATCCCTTTGGATAACACGAGGAATGCATTGGCGTCAAGTTAAAAAATAAAAGCCGTTTTTCTTGATTCCTGAAAAGTTGACATGGTGGAGGTTCACTGATGATATGTACCCTCTGTACACATCATGAAGCACGCCATTACCAAAGACACCTGGTGGAACAATTCATATTCCTGTGCCTTTTGTTCGTTGGACAGAGAGAGAATAGAGAGACCACATATTTTCAACACATTTCAACAGAATATTTCATTTTGAGCGGCCGTCCCCGGAGAGAAACGAACACCTGAAGCAGTCACTCATGGATGTCAATAAACACGGACTTGTACTGTGTAACATGACATCTTCACACACTATTGTTTCTCCACTGAGGCCCGACTCATTTTTGAGGCTCCACACTGAATGAATTTTCCAGTCAAATATGGAGTGAAAGTTCCACTCAGTCGCATGTTAAATGGGACGTAATTTGAGGTACAGATCAACATGGAATTAGCATACTTCCACAAATCCTGAAGGGATATGCCCTCTGTAATTAGCAATAATGCTCAATTCATTTTGGCTATGACCATTTATTCCCCACAGAGGCACTTACTTAATCCCAGAGCCATACTTTCCCACCTCAAGAAATGCCACAGTGGAACGTCTACATCTATATTCACACTTTTCAGTGTCTCAAAGCGCTGCAGCATCTCTTAAGTAGTCTTTTGAAAAGCCTCAAAGTGTCATCTTTGGATAAATGCTATTTTCAGTGGGCTGTAATGAATAGCACTTAAAACACTGAATGGCTCTCGTATCAGGTTTTGTATCCAAAGTATTTTGGGGAACAATGAGGGAGGAATCACAAAGCAAAAGAGACAGAGAGGAGCAGAGTTGAGTAATGACCTTGTAATCTGCCTCACTGCTATATATTTTCACCGTGCTTATTAACTCTTTTATGTATGTTTATCTTCTAACAGATGCAGTAAGTAGTGACACCCAACTCTGATCCCACCCAGTAACCGTCCCTTTGTTGAAGGATGGCACAGTCTGCTGGAGAAGAGGGTAAGTGCTCAAGTGTTGGATCATTACTGTCATTTTTACATGATGAGATCATTGTGTCTTCTTCTAACAGGGCAGATCCTTTATCAAACACATGATCTATACCTGCGAGTCAGAAGAGGTCTCAATGATCAGCTCTGAAAAGGCCAAGTTCATTCATCGTCTGTTTCTCATGAGTGAGACGGACTCTGACATTTCATGTCTGCCGGTGCCGCGGATATCTCAGTAAGACTGAGCTCAGATTGTTTTAAAATCGGGTTATAACTCTCACATAAGGAGAAAAACACACACAAGCCACAAAATTAGAAAATAATAGTGTATTACAGATTACAAAACATTAAGATTGTCTTTCCAGAAGAATGCAAATGCTTTTGTTAACTCATTAGCAATTGCATGACTATTGTAGGTACAGTAGGTTAAGGCAGATGAAACACTGCAGGCAAAGAGGGAGGGTCATAACAATTGTGACACACAGAATACCCCACCACAAATCTGTCATTTGAGTATCAAATACTCACCACCTGCAGGCTTGAAAGCAGCTCTGAAAAGTTTGCAGCTTGCTCCTTCACAGAGGACGGCAGATGTAGTACGTTGCAGACGTTTGTCAAAATATCCATAGAAAACTTCTATAAGTCTATAAAATATCAGAAAATAAGTGAAAATTTGAGAGTTGGCTTCTTCAAATTATTTGTTTTATCCGACCATCAGTTCAAAACACAAAGGTATTCAGTTTACCATCATGCATTACAAAGAAAAGCAGAAAATCCTCACATTTGATCAGAATGTTTGTCATTTTTTCTTGAAAAATTACAATCGATAATCAAATAATTGCACATTCATTTTCTGTCACTCGACTTTGATAATTTCAGCTCTATTCCAAACAGTGATCGTTTTTCCACAACATGGCTAAATACACTACTTCCTCATAGCTCCGAAGCTCCCCCAGAAGTAGCATATTTATTGACAGTCGGAGCAACAACTGTTGGTGTTTTGACTTTGGGTCACCAGTAGAATCGATTGGAGCTGTTGTGAATTTAGAAAGCTACCAACTTTTCAGAGCCACCTTCCAAGCCTAAAAGCAGTGGGTATTTGATAATCAAAAGATTTTCAGTGGCCTATTCCTTTAACTGGGGATCAAGGGTAATCAAGCTGGTATTGCAAAATCCACATTTTGTGATGGTAGATTGTAATTTCTAACCTCTAACCACTATCTGATTTTTGTGTTTTTTGTTAGATTAAAAGAATGACATGTCCTGTAAAGAGGCTCTTGCCCTGTTATTGCTCTCTCATCGCTCCCCTCCCCTCTGCATCTAAAATCTGATACAAGAGCTATTCAGTTTTAAGTGCTATTCATTACAGCCCACTGAAAATAGCATTCATCCATGGCCTCTAAAGAGAGAAAGACTTTCAGTTTTCTGTCCCCGTGCCTCTTTTTCAGAATCTGTGCTTTTACTGGCAGGTCTTCTCACCAGACCAACGGACTATAAATATGACCCCTCTGAATGCCCACATCCTTTGCCCCTAAAATAAATCATGTGCCTTTCAGCTGGAGCAGACACACGGCACCTACCAGGACAGTCCCGTCTGTCTACACAAGCTGCAAACGAGACGAGTTCTCAGATCACAATCTGTACCAACACACATCCTCACACACACACACTCACTAAGGGACACCCACAGACAACAGGGGAGAGCAATCCTCTGAAGTACCCTGGGAACTAAGCACTGCTGGCTCACCTCGGGGCTCTGGATAACTGGATGCCAGCTCTGGCCCAGCGCAGGCCCTGCCTTGCCTTGCCTGTCACTCCTCTTGCTGCTGGCTGGCCCAAAGCGCTGTAACAGAGAATAGGAGCCAGTGTGGGGACCGGGGGGACTGGAGCTCATCAGAGCTGGGGTTGACTCAGTCCTGCCTACTCCCTCAACGCTGTGGGTCTGGCACTCTGCACAGGTGGAAAACGGAAGAGGGTGAGTGGGTAATCACGAGGGTGTTGGCCCCGTTCTGCCCACACACAAAAAAAAGCCCAACCCACAACTATGGCCCTCTTACCAGCTTGTCGTGTGTGGTTTTTTGAGTTTTGAGACTGTCATCACAGAGTTTCAGCAATGAGAAACACAGACTGGGAGGAAGAGGAAAGAGAAATACAAAAAAGCAGGAGTTGTGCCCACTGAATTTAAGTAAATACAGGCTGAAAGCTCAGAGAAGAGGCAAAGACCTTCAGAGGGAAGAAGTGTTTTGGTTTCATGGTGGACCAAAACTTATTCCGAGACTACAAAGTTGTGAGCAAATTTAATGTGTCACTGTGGTTGACTAAATATGAACAAATACATCGTACAGTTTGTCTGTTTACTTCTGCATCTTCGCAGGTATGTGTACCCAAATGGAGAGTGAGCAAACACCAAAACCAACTAACACACACAAAGTGATTCACAAGGAGCTGCTGAGGAAACAGGTAGACAAATTCATTTTGACGCAAATCGCCTTTGACTTTTGCCAATCTGTCAAAAGCCTCACCCTTCCCAGGCATTATCTGTGATATTCTTTCTTTCCGTCTTTAGAGGGACGTCAGTGTTGTGAGTGTCTAAGCTGGAAACGGGCTGCAGTTGTTTTCTTTGCAAAAACACCTGTCTAAACAGCAGCAAAGCCAAGGGCAAGTCTCGCCTGTCAGCGTTGGTGACAGCTCTTGACAAAAATTCAGCAGAGACAATTCCTAAGACGTCCACTCAAGCGAAACAATGCACGTGTGCTGGAATGACCCCAGCTGCCTCGCTCTCCATTAAGTCTCAGTGTTGTTTGTAGTAGCTCTGCAACAGACAGTGACATTTAACAATACCTAGAAGAAGGTAAAATGCTAAGATATTCCCGTAAAGATACAGTCTTTGTTTCGTTTCTCTCTGTGGTTTCGAATGCACTTAATCCTTCTAAATACTCCGGCGGTTTCAGTGACACTGACTCAGCAAAAAAAAAAAAAAAGCTAAACCCAAAACCAGAACCCTCTTACAGTTGTGTGACAGCAACAAAAGGCTGGACTATTTAAGTGATTAATTAATACAGCTTACAACCATTTATAAAGCCGTTTGTATCATCTGTCCAGAGTGGAATTAGGGGCTGTTTCAGTGAAGATTTACTGAACAAAGACCAGGTGGCTCATTAGCTACCAGAGACTTAGGTTAGTCTGTATAGCGGGGGATCTCTGGGGTGGTCAAGTTTCATTCCTTATGCTTAAATTTCAACACATGGATCCTTAATCTGTAATACCCTCACAGTCCAGTTCCCATCCTGTGCCGCTCATGTGAGCACCTCCGGGCTTGTTCCTATTGGTTTGTGTGGAACACAGAGTGAAAAATTGCAATGAAACCATTCAATGTGGTAACAAGCGAACAAAGGCTGAGTAATGAGAAGGCCTGTACACATTCATCGAGCTCGTATTTTGGTAAAACTATACTGTTCAAACGAACATCATTTGCTAATTCAAGGTTTCTGCAGTGTTCACCAAATTTAATACGTTTCACAGTAATACCGGCCAAAGTATGAAAGTCTGATGGGAAACCAGTAGGGACGATATGACCTTAAATTATTTATTATTATATCACGCTTGTCAGTAGTTCCCAGCAGTATAGAAGAATAATTCCCTGATGATATAATTAATTAAATTAACGCAACCTGGACCCGTATAAGCCTCAGACAATGGATGGATGCAAATTTCAAATTATTAATTTATTTAGGTTTATTTAAGTTTTTGCTAAAATGGAAACTCTCCCATTAAACGACAATGAGCTGATAAAGGCCTATTTTTTATTTTTTTGAGAAAACAAATTTTAATGCTTTTTAAGACTTTTCAAGACCTGCAGATACTCTGTAATTTATAGAAATGAATTACTCCAAAAAGAATATCACAAACAGATTATGTATTCACAGATGCACTGCACAAATCATTCCTTGTTTTCCATGTAGCATTTTTATTTAGAAGGACAAAACTGTGTCGTGTATAACGTCAACTAAACATTCACTTTAAATTGTACATTAATAAATATTTTTTAAGCATACATTTTGTTTAAATGATCAGAATTTACAGGATGCATTCTGATAATTTCTAATCAATGAAAAGAGCTTTGAAATGGAGCGGAGGTTGCTTTTATTGTACAAACATATATTTCACACACATGGCGGATAGTTCGGTAGGTGGACACCTCATTAGGTCCAATCATGCCAATGTATACCATCATGTAGAAACTATTTTGACTTGTTAAACATACAATATCTCAGCTGTCTCTAACAATATAACATACTGTCAAACGGGCTATTAAAATGTGGTTAAAATGAAGATCCTATGAAGCATTTCATGCCTCATAGCCATTCTTCAATGCAAACTTCTGTTCTATAACGGACAGTTGAATAAGGCTATGTCGAGACCTCTACTAAAATGTTGTACATTTCAGCTCAGCTCATGCTCGGCTTCACACTCAGGTACTTCCTGAGTCATATTCATCGAGCTTTATCAACACTTTATCAACACAGCATCTGAAGTGTCCTCTAAACAAGATGAGCCGCGGAATGTCATAGTGTGAAAATGTAAAGCTAAGTTATCGAAATGCAACATAGACTCAGAAACATCTGGAGAACGGAGATACTATTTAAGAAGTGTAAATTATTTGGATATAATCTGAAGAATAAAGAATATAAAATGTAAATGTTGATTTAAGATTGTAAAATTGAAATATTTCTATGTAAAATAACAGTACACAGTTCACGTCACAGCACTGCTAGTGCAAGCCCCTAATTGGCAAATTGAAAGCAGTGATTCATTTCAGTCCACTACAGCATTTTAACACCTATTTCCCTCCTGTTCAACTGAGGAGCACCACAGACAGAAAAGAACATCACAAAATATCATGAGAGAGCATTTGATTTCACCTCCCTGTTCAACTCTTACACTGAATCCACTTTGCAGTCGTGGGGACAGAGAGGGATTTTAGGTGTTGATGGTGTTATCTTTAGAAATATACTGCAGCACATCTAATCATTGAAACAAATGTCCCTAATAGCAATGGCAGAGGAAAATATACTTATATATAAAAATATTTTCAATTACCAGAGTGACTGATTACAGTAGTTGTCTTTCTCTTTTAAACAACCTGCTTCATACTAAGACATAAATCAAGTAATCGCTTAAAGAGTCTTTTGTTATATATATTTAAGATGAATCATAGAAATAAAATGATAGCTGCATGTAAACTTGAAAAAAAATGGAGGTCCCGTTTCCTTTTTGGTGAACCACCCAAGAAATCATTCCTGCTAAATATCCGAACTACAGGCCAAGGCCTCGAAACCGCACAGTCTGTTCTTCATCTCATCCGTACAACTGACACACAAGAATACAGAGAACACACTCACATTTCATCCAGTCACCCCAAAGATCCTGAAAGAGGAATACTGACTGAAGACAATTCTACATCTTTAAGTGTGTGTGTGTGTGTGTGTGTGTGTGTGTGTGTGTGTGTGTGTGTTGGAGGGGGTCACTGCACCACACACATGGAGCTGCGAGGGGGGTTGACTGTCCTGGCCACGGTGTCCTGACTGTAGTTCACAATGTCTGCCTTCACCACACGCTGAAAAGGTGGAAAGACAAGTAAACACACGTAGAATTAAAAAGCTGCCACAACAATACGAACAAAGAGTTAAATCATCACAGTGTTAAATGTTAAAGTAACCTCCACCCACAACCACAGATAAAATTAAGTCCTCCACATTTTACAGCTTTACAAAGACCTCTAGAGAGTGAGAAAATATTTGATAAATGAGATTAGCTTTTCATTACACTGAATAAATAGTTTCATTAATGGACATCTTGGGAAATACATTTCTTTGCTTTCTTGCAAAGAGTTAGATGAGAAGATTGATACCGCTCATGTCTGTATGGTAAATATGAAGCTACAGCCAGCAGCTGGTTAGCTTAGCTTAGCTTAGCATAAATACTGGAAACGGGGGGGAAAAGCTAGCATGGCTCTGTCCAACGGTAACAAAATACGCCTACCAGCACCTCTAAAGCTCACTGATTAACATAAATTTCGTTTGTTTAATCGATACAAAAACTCAAGTGTAAAAACAACAAGTTGCAGTTTTTCAGGGGGTTACGTGCCAGATTATTTCTTGGCCAGGTGCAGTGACTTCTCGCCACCATGACATTGCCAGGCAACTAGCGGAGACTCCAGGAAGTCTTTATGCCAAGCTAAGCTAACCAACTGCTGGCTGTAGCTTCATATGTAATGTACAGACATGAGAGTGACATTGGCCTTCTCATCAAACTCATGGCAATAAAACTAGTCCTTTAACATTTCTTTGTACATCACTCAAAATCCATGCAATGATTTAAGACACTGGTCAGAATATTTGTGCACCCCCGCCCCAAACTGGTCAGGAGGCAGCTGGAGGTCAAACTGGAGTCATGAAGGTTTTTCTCACTACATCATTCTTAACCAACCCAGCGAAACACACATAGCTTAGATTCCTAAGACACAGAGCAAAATACTGTCAACTCTATGATAACACAACATAACAACAGAGGAGGTGTGATTAGGCTCTATTAGTCTGATGGGTTTCTCTACATTCTCTACCACAGGCACCAAATACATCCACCATTACTGCGATATTTACTACAACTACAAAGCAACTGTCATTATATCTGCGTAACTGTGGAGACATACTTTCAACTATTGAACAGAACATATTTTGCTTTGCTGGTTGTTCTCTTGTCTAATTGGGCCTTCATCCTGTGGGTAGTCCACCAGCTCAGCCTTCACAATCCTCTGAGCAGGTTCAACACGTCAGAGCAGCAGAGAGATGGAGGAAAGCAAAAGGACAAAGGACCAAGGCATGGGAGAGGAGGATGAGAGGATGAAGAGTAAGAAGAATGGAGACCAAAGCCAAGTAGGGTGCGGACAATGAATAGGAAAGGATGCGGAGGGGGTCACAGAGTGAGAGAAATTAACAAGAAATGCAAGAAACAAACATAAACTGAAGCATGACATCAATGTGTACAGATAGCAAACAGCCAGAATTACTGACATCAATTTTCCAATTAAAAATCAAAACATTACCCAGAAATCTCACATTGAACTCGAGAAACAAAAGGAATAAACTTAAAACACTATAAATTGGTTGTTTAACTAACAAATATTTTCATTATCATCTAATATGTTGGTTATTTTTTCAATTAATCGTTAAGTCGATAGAATTAAGAACATCATGAAAAATGACCATCACAATTTCCCAGATGTGATGGTTTTGTCCGACCAACACTCCAAAAGATAATCAGTTTATCATAAAAGGAAAAATCACTTTTGACAAGCAGAAAATGTTTGATATATATATTAAACGATTATTAGATTGTCAAAATAGTTGGTGATATATATTCTATCGATCTACTTATCCATTAATCGACTAATTGTTTTGGCAATGCAGTAAATTGTTCACATTTGATAGTATGTAGCAATATGTATATGTAATAAGTTATGCCTGATGTAGATCCTTGATCATTAAAAGGGTGGAAAAGGCAAAAAAACATCTCTTCATCAATAATTCCTCATTGGTTCAGTGATCTAATTTTATGTTGCCGATGAGAACTAAGCTGTGTTTGTTCCTCTGGGTCTTTTAGCCACTTTATCCCATTTTTCTGACTAATGTGCCATGTCTCTAACTATTTTATGGAAATCCTTACACCTTGTAAAGTATTTTGAAGCTATACTTTGTAAGTTTTGACTTATACCTACATTCTACTGGGGCAGCTGTTAAATTTTAGGAATACGTAAGATTGGGCTTTAGTGGGAATTCAAGTTCAAATCAGTCTACATTTGATCTTAATGGTGCAACAGGCTGCTGGACTCTTTGCCGCATAACCACCGAAGAACAGACCACATGGCTGAATAGCAGGCCCTGGTTGACTGTCTGATTAACGAGCTGCCGAAGCCTGGTGTCGGAGTCATTGAGTGATCCGTGGCCTCGCTATCTGATCCAGCAGACAGAGGACCATGACGGAGAGGGCTGCCAGGCAGATATAATACTGTCGGGGGTTGTGACCCGCATGTTCAGCTCTCTAAAGCTGACAGCTGATAATGAGGCTTTGCTGGCCCCACAGCTAGACCCGGAGCCATGACCTTCTCAAAGCCTCATCTCTATATCCATGACACAAACTCGGTGTGTCATTCCTTCACTTCTCAAACATAATAAAACGATAACGTCGTTTTGAAAATTTGTATACAGTGGTTGTTTTTCTAGATGGAAAATGGACAACACAGAATACATTTCTTTACCAATCTGGAAGTGAAACAATTAGTCTATTAGTCAATAAACTGAATTTTAATCTGCAACTATTCTAATAATGCCAAACATTCCCGAGTTCCATTTTCCTAAATGTGAGGATTTTGCTGCTTTTCTCTGTTTTATATCATTTTAAATTTAATTTCTTCGAGTTTGGACTGTTGCTAGGACAAAACAAAACATTTGAAGACGTCACTTGGGCTCTGGGAATTTGTGATTAGCATTTTTTACTATTTTTGACAACTAATTGATTGAGAAAATAATTGTCAGATTAATCGATAATGGAAATAATAATAGTTGGTTGTAGCCGTAGACCAAACCAGTAGACATTCAATATTGAATGTGTTCAAAACGTGGTAAAAAATAGAATTCAGCATATCCTCTGAATTTTACTTTTCCTGATATAAAGCCAGACATTTCTGGAACGCCCTGTTATCGTTTTGCTTTCGAGATTCCTGGAAACATTTTTTTCTTTTTTGTAGAACTACTGTTGACAAAAATATATTGATAAGGAAAATAAAGCAATCACTCTCTCACACTGTTGTGAAAATGAAATACTGCCAGCTAATCACATTTTACAAATGTGTAGGTATTGTACACTCAGTCTTGATGTCATGTATTTTAGAGTCTATCAGACACTTTAGCTGGTGCACAGAAAAGTATTTTTTCTTCCTTATTCTGCTATGAGCTATGGCCACCATAATGAGGTCATTACCTTACTGTTACAATTGAATTTTTCAAGTTTTGTGTGTTTCTGTCAACAAGTCTTAGCAGTTTTCCATGAGGAGCAAATTGGATCCAGCCACTCATCCTGCTTGATTAGCCTGGATTAAAGCACTTTGCTTTATTGACAGAGCTATCAAGGGAGGGGAGGAAGAAGAAAGTAGATAGACAGCTCCATTAGTTGATGGTCATTTTCAGTTAGTCAGCAGCAGTGTTGGTGATGGGAGAGGGGCTTGAGAATTTGGCCAGTCCTTCCCTTACATGCTCTCCCTTCTCTGAGGGTCCTGACCTTTCTGTAGCCCCCAGGCTCATCAACCACTACCCAGCCAGTGTGGCTCCAACCGGTCATATCAGACCCAGGATTAATGCCTCTGGGGGAGGTGACCTTGTAAATCCTACAGCTGCCACCATTGGGCACCTTGGTCTGGCTGGCAAGCTGAGGCCCTATTTGGGCCCAAAACAGTGGGAGATAAACCAAATAAATCAGACAGCCAATCCTAACCTCCTCACCCCTACAACTGCCTACCTTTGACCTCTGACTTCACGCGTTAATGTGGTCGATGTGGGTCTATTTACAGATGGGCAGTGTCAGTGGCAGGTAGACCATCACAGGAGGCAGACGTAACAAACTCATGTTTACACAACAAAAGGTCCTTTACAGTGTGTGGTGACCTCCTTTGACCTAACACACTCACTGTGACCTCCCTTAAGTTCAGGCATAACATTAGACGTAATGCTAGGAGAGAGGAACCCGGAAAAATCACCAACTACTTTCACTCTTTTACCATTCAATTATACATTTAAGAGCAGAGTGATCTCTCAACAGTGGCTGGTTAAGCAGAGAAAAAAGTGTACATGTTTGTTCCTAGTTTGGAGCCATTTAAAATGTGGCTTAAGAGGCAGCTGCATATAACATTTTGGTGAAATTTGAAAGAAAGACCTTGATGCCATTATGACTCACCTGGGACTGCTCTATTTCTGCTTTGTTTAGCTTTACACCAAGAATCTCCGCAGCCACTCTCTGGAAACAAAGGAACACCTGGAGAAAGAGATTAAAAAAAAAGGAAAAATAGGACATGGTAAGTTTTATCAAAGTCACTCTGTACTCCACACTTTTATTGTGACTTATTGAATCAGCTGGTACTAACCGAGTCCCCCGTCTTGGCCGATACAAACTGACTGATGAGGCCGTTCTCTTGGCAAAAACGCTGGTGTTTGTCAGCCTTCACTGTCCTCATGTGCTCCAGGTCGACTGTGGACGAAACGCAGCATGGCATGTGAGAAAACTTACAAATGATAGGTAGATAGATTTATACGGTAGTTATACAGCACTCTCGCAGGGTTAACTGTCACGTATCTGAACATAAACACAAAAGATAACTGTTTACACTTGAGTTAAGATGGAAGGGGATCTGCCTAGTGTACAAGAGTAGTGCACATAAAGGCCTGTGAAAACAAAGCATAATTCAATTGTTATGTTTCTTTCAAACCCAGCTGCAGAGTCCACTGATTGTTGTATCTTTAGAGGGAGTCATTTCAGGGGGGTTGAGAGTGGAAATGATAACTTCAGTAGCCCCGAGCTTCCGTTCCCAGCTGGTATTAAAGCTTGATACGACACATTCCTCAGTGTAAACCTAGTACAGTTGGACCCCGAAGCCACTGAACCTCTATTTGACCCGAAACAGACAAACCAGCCCAGCTGTGGAGAAATGCTTAAGAAACAATACGTGTCTGACCCAAGTCTTCAGGCTACACTCACAGTGAGAGTGTAGATGGAAAACAGTTTGACTTATGAGTGTCTTTAAGGTGGGCACACGGGCGCAAGAACTGGGACTGTCACCTTCATGCTGATTTACTGTGAGCACACAATGACAGCGCCTTCCTTTTTAGCTATTGTGATGTGCATTCGACTCCTGTGCAGTGATACCGGGCGCTTTGCTTCTCTCCTTCCTCACTATGGGGTCATGCTGGGGACGATGAGGAAGGTCACCTGGGGGTCTTGCTACTGAAAGCAATAGCTTCACTCTTTATTTCTGGCTTTGTGCGGAAAGACGGCCACGCCCGGTATCTGGTGCATACATGTCTATGGTAGCTGGAGGAGTTCAGGCTACTGTACGGTGTTGCATTTCTCTCGTCCCCCCGAGTTTTACTCTTTGTGTGAGGTTTCATTGAAGTTGTCAAGGATTTACCCTGTTCTCATGCCCCTTGGTGTCTGTGTGTGTGTGTGTGTGTGTGTGTGTGTGTGTGTGAGGGAGGAAGGGGGGGGGGGGATAAAGCCAGAAGCAGAGAAAGAGAGAGACAAATACATAGCGAGGAAGAAATGTAAACACTGCACTAATCCTGTATTATTAATATCTCAGTAAGTCATATGACCCAAAAATGTTAAAGGCCAATGCACAGCATCAAAAAAAAAAAAACATTTGGAAAGAATCATTTTAGACTAAAACGAATATTACCATCATCATAAGTGACATATAAACACAAACCTTTCTAGGCAAGGGCAGACACTTTTACAACTACTCAATGTCCAGGGCAGACTGTCATGTCTTTGCCCGTGCATAAACATAGCTGTCTCATAGGCGTCAGCACGTTATTAATTCCAGTCATTAACAGCGGAGGTACCCAGCATGCTACTAGAAGTAAACACTGTTAATCCTTTGGATCCTGCACACTTGGGAAAGGTTATCAATCATGTGTCACAGTCAGATTAGCCAACGTTAACAGAGTGGCTCAGGAGCTGAGGAAGGCACGTTACTGTAAGTAAAAAAAGATGTACAAGCAAGTGGGGTTTCTGAAACCTGCCTGCCTGTGGGTATGTGCATCAAGGGGACGGGAAATTCAAAAGTAGGCCACAGGGAAAATTCAAATAAGTAAGTGTAAGTGTGCTCGCTTACGCTGAAAAATGCAGGTGCAAACCCCGTAAACAAGTTAATAGTGTTAATGTTAATTGTTTGCACACAAGGTGTCATATGGCAGTTGCAGTTTAAGTTGAAACTTCAAGCAGCTGAAGAGTCAGTTGAAGCACTAACAGAGTGTGAGGTGTCGCAGTGTAATCGCTGAAGGCATTTGACATTTTAGTTTCAAGTTTAAGCACTGCACAGCAGTTGAATTTTCATTTTAAAAGCACTGAATGTAGATGAACAGTTGAAGAGCAGTGAAAGCAGTTGAATTTTCAGCTAAATTGTAAGAAATAAAAGCAGTTGAAATGTCAATTGTAAACTATTTGAATTTCCGTTTGAATTTTCAGTTAAAGTTCAAGTGCCAGAGATAGTTGTGCGCAAGTGTATGCACAGTAAATAATTGTTGGTTGTTAAGTAAGCAGTGACAGCAGTTGAAATATCAGTTGAAGAGTAAAAATGAACTGTGTCAGTTGTGTCATGTTGTCCATATTTTAATACAGGTAGAGACTTATCACGTCCTTCATATTTCAAAACGCTCCATTTTTATGAGCTCTCTCCATGTCATGTAAACCAGTTGGACCCAATCATAGTGTCAGTTGATGTGCAGAGGCTGCATATTTCGTTACTTTCCATCTCCAGTCCAATCTCCATCTTCCAAATTTCCATTTTCTCCTCAACACTTTAAGGTTTAAGTGCTCAGAAAAAAATCATCTATAATTCCATGACAACTGGGCAAACTTTAAGATCATATGATGTGAATGAAAGCCCCAGAACATCTACTAAATGGTGAGATTACTTTGTCAACTTGTATTCTAATGGATAAGTACACGAATATGCATAAAAAGACAATCCTTAATTTTGTACATGTTCTTGGTACAGTTCATGATTTGTGAACAAGTACGTAGCTCCTTTTAGTCACAACATAATACTGTAGGTGGGCCCACATTCTCACACAAAAGAATTTTGCAGCATGTGGCATCTGTCTGTGTAAACTGAATACAGGACTAATCCCACAGTTTTAGTGTTTTGCTCCATTTTTCTCCCTAATGTACCCATTTCTACTTATCAGGTCAAAACAATCTTCCTCCGATGATCTGGTTTCCCTCCGTTTCTGTCAAACTGTACATCAGCTTAACAACCCCTAGGAAGTGACTGCAAACACGAAATAAACTGTTTAGGCCTCCGAGCGCATAGAGATAGTGGAGGGGATCATCACTCGTCAAGAGCGATGGCCCTCCCTCGCTCTGGTCACCATCAGTGTTTATTTAAAAAGTCTGCCTGTCATTGCAGTGAATTACAAGACAACAGTTAGAGATTAATATCTGGCGGATAAATTAGGCTTTTACCGTAAATAACTGGTTTGTTATTGCGGTGACCTATTACATAAATGGGAACACAATCAAATGAGAAGAAAATATGGATGTTCCTCTCCACAAGTTAGTGTCTGTGGGGATGTCAGCTCAGCTCCTTCATGGAAAGAATCCTCTCACTGGCAGACCTCATTATCCTGAAACCAGACAGACTTGGAGAGGTTTTTTATGTCACTAAAAAAAATTGAAATTAGTCAGGAGGTTGGATTTTAGTTGGATGGATCTGCCTAGAGCATGCTTTTAAACCAATACCCTTGCTTTATCAATTTCCCTGAAAAGAAGATAACTTAAAATAACTTAAAAACCATTAACAATAAATTAACATGATCATTATTAGACTAAGAGAGAGACTATGAGTGTGTTTACATGCACACGAGTATCCTGGTTATGTGTTGCACATGTAAATATCTTATCCCAGTTTTGAGAAACCTGGATATGCTAGCTGGAGTACTCCGATAGAAACCGGGATACTGTGTCATGTGAACAGCTTATCCAGGATTCTCTGTTGGTAGAGAAATCAGAGGCTGAGATGTTGATAAAACAAGACACACCTGCACACACATGATCAGAAACCTGAATACTGTTTAACCAGGTTTCTCATGTCTCACTTTTGAAGGAAGAAATAACACACTCTTCCTATTAAAAATGGAAACGCACCCTTGCTCAGTTCAACAGTGGCGGTTGGTGCCACAGCCTTACTTGGTCTGGTATAACCAGCAGATTATGGTGGCTAATGTAAGCTAATGTTAGCAAACTTCAGCTAGATATTGCTTTGTTTTATCCTGTAATTGTCACTTAGGCTCGCTTTAAGTGAGGTAAAGTAACAGACCTGTTTCATAACTTTAGCTAAACATCTGCTACTGTGGCCACACGTGACAATTACTGGATAATGCTAATGCTAAAACATAGCATAGCAGTAGCAAGTACAGAAAATTAATAAAGTCAGAAGAATGTCCGTTATAGGGCAGTATCTAAAGTTTGCTAACATTGGCCAACATTGTCCACCATAAGCTACTGGTTTTATTGATGATAATAAAAAAACTTTTAATTTGAAGATTTGTGTTATTTCTTGTTTAAAAAGTTACACACTCTTGCTTTAAAGGGGAAAATTCACACCAGAACCAAAACCTGGCAATGACACATTAAGTTATTGTTATACAGTAACAGGCCAAATGTGGACAATGTGAGAATTCGAGGATGGATTTTTCCTTTAGCGTTCACCAACACATGTTGCCAAGACAAAACAACAAGCTAACAGCTCTACATTGGCTAACCAGCCCTGAAATCCTACACCGCACTGTGTGATCCTCAGTGGGCTTTTTAAAGCCATGCTGTGATAACAGAGACACCTACTTACTGTTCTACCGAGTCGGCTGCTGGGGACCAATTGGAACAGTTTACCCACCGAGCAACAGCCAGAGAATAAGCTTGACATAACACAGTTAATTGCCGGCAGCCTCGTTTTAAACTAAACAGCAGTTGGTGCAGTGGGGAGTTTGAGGGCTGAGGGTGGAATGTGTGAACTGTGTGTGTGTGTGTGTGTGTGTGTGTGTGTCTGTGTGTGGTAGTAATGGTGGGGCGTGTGTGTGTTGTCAGAGACTTTGGGCTCTGAGGGGTCATATCACATTAAGTGAAAGTTACAGGGTTGAGCCTAATAAACCCCAGGGGAGAACCTATCACTTCCAACATTACCTCACACTATGCCTTTAAGACCCTGTTAAGAGGGTTTGCCTCAGTTTCCCCTCAATGACGACCATGAACCAATTCAGACTGTCTAGTAAGGGCGAGGATTATCAAACCAAGTCCAACTCCTAATGAAATGACTTACAACTGTCTGAGCACATTGTTCACCAGGCACCACTAAGTTTAAAAACAGAACTTTTCAGCTCAGACATTCAATGGGGGTTTTGTGAGTCTCTGCTGCTGCTACACTCTGCTTTAAAAGTCAAATGACATAAGAACAGTGGCGTCAGTTCTGTACTCACAGCAGCCTTTTACATGAATGCATCAGCACAATGTCCTCACATGTTGGACTCTATTTATCATAACACTTTGAGATTTGTTACCAAATTAAAACCACTGCTCTTTATTCCAGAATTGGCCGACCATCTCTGTCCATACATAGACAGAGTTGTTGGAATATTTTTGATCTAACGCCATTCTGAGCAAACATCTGTCATATCTCTGCAAACTTATTTGAGAGTTCATCTTGCAGTCATTATCTCAGATCAAAAAACATCATCTGCTGTCTATCCCTAACGTACGGTCTAAGATGGGAAAGAAGGCCTTCGTGTTCCTGCTCCAGCAAATACAGTAGTCTGCAAAAGGAATTTAAACTGAGGAATTTGATATTTCTGGCTGGTTTCAAGGTTATTGTAAATTCTATGGCACAGTAAATGACTCCTTTATTCATTGTCTCTGTTCTTAGCTCATTTTAGTCAGGTTATTATGTATGGATCTGTACAATCAATTTGTATTTCGAAACTTATTTTTTGTATAATACTGCTTTAATAGCCCCCAAAATAAAATGTCTTCTATTTAAAAAGTACGCTGTAGAATTTGTTTCTCATCTACACATTGTGTGTATCCTTTAGGCTTTTCAAACATGGTGAATGCCCTTTCCTTCCTTCAAACATCTGCAAAACCTTTCTGAATATTTGGAAACCTGCATTGTTCACGTCCTCTTCCTTTATTAGCACACTGCCACCTTTTAAGGCACATTACTGCCACCAACATGCAATAACACCACCCTCGCTTTGCCCCTGAGCTTGTGGCACTAATATGCGTCCTCATCCATGTGCTGGTAGATAGAAGATACAAACAATCCGATGACCTGTCCATCAAAACAATGCTCACCAGCGCCACCAGTGGCCACAAACTTTAAGGTCCAAGTCACTCACATTACAGTGAAGCATTCAGCCAAAAACGCTGAGTAACATATTTCTCAGTGTGGTTAAGTCATATATCCCACCACCACCAACCTGAACTACTAAAAAAGTCAACACATTATCATCTAAGTTAATATTAAACTGCAGGAGTCTGTGGAATAGCAGCAGAATCATGTTACTTCAAAGTCTGATAGCGAACAGGAAAGATTAATTGCAAGTGACATTTTATTTACCCTTAAATTTTCTGGTACAAGATACAGCCAAACCTTTACTAGCTTAAAAAGTCAGTAAAAGTATAATGAATCATTCTGTGTGATGCCTGATTGAATTAGACATTGATTTAACTTTCACAGCACAAGTGCCTAGTAAAACGAAATGACTAGTGGAATTTATGTGAAGCATTTAAATGATTGGGTCCATCTGGTTTACATGACATGGAGAGAGCTCATAAAAATGGAGCGTTTTGAAATATGAAGGACGTGATAAGTCTCTACCTGTATTAAAATATGGACAACATAATGTAAATGCAAACAATAACTACTTTTCCTCTTCAAAAAAGTACTGGCTAGTTCCCAGTTTCATTTTTTTTTCAGAAATACAGTATCATACACAGGTGTCACAGAAAAAGTTGTGTTTTCTTTACTCTCAAGACACTATGCAGTCATTCAGAAGCCAAGTAACTATGAAAACGGCACATTTCATTAGACCTTAACAGTGTAGGTATTGTTTACAGGAGGCAATGTTTATTTTCGGAGGACTGGAACACCTAAATTTTATGCAAAAGTACCTGAACTGAAAATTATTTTAATATTATGCTTGGCTTTAACAGAACCTTACAATTGAGGAAATCATAATTCCTGCATCAGTACATGTGCATAATATTCCAGCAATCTGTAGCCAATTCTATACAGCTATTGATGACTTTGGACATTGCATAACCTGATCTATGAGAATTCAACTCGTGCTGGAATAATTCGAAATATTCAGCATATTAAAACTTGAAGGTAAGTTAATAATATTATCATGACTTTTCTGAGTGAGTACAGACAGATGAAGTGCTGTTAGCAGCCTGGTGTTGTCGAGGTGAGCGGGGCCCGTGCAGGAGTCCTCGGGGGGATCCTGACAGAGACAGAGCGCTCTTTGTGCTGCGGCGCCCCTGCCCCGGTGGCCTGAAACGGACCGGGACCGTCAGGGGACTCGCTTTCCACTAGGTCAGAAGTGTTCTGTCGACAGCTCATTGATCACAGCTCATCTTGTCATTTGATCGTTCGTCATGAAATGATGTGCAGACACACACATGTGCAAGCACACACGCTCGTATACGCACATGCATTCACACTTTAAAACATAATCAGATACTCCACAGCGGCTAGTAAAACAATGTGGTCTTCCTCCCCAGTCAGGGAATGTAAAACAGTGTCCAGCAGTAGCTCTACAGGCAAGGAGAGAGCTTGAGTGCTGGGCTGTCGCTGCTACAGTAAAACATGGGGCCGAGGGCCTTGCAGGCTGGGTTAACGGGCTCCCAGGACTCGTGAAAAGTGAACAAAAGGCCCAGTTCTGAGCCGACCGCACAAGACGCTGCCCGGGGTTTCACTGGCCATGTCCTCCAAGCTCTCCTGTCGCTGTTAAACTAAGTGGTCTTTTATGGGCTAGCAGTAATACATGCCTCTGTGAGCCGGCAGCGTAACTATGAGCTATAATAATTACACAGAGCACAGGGGATCCTTCGTAATTGTACGCATCACATCACTATAAGTCTATACATAATTATAAAGTCTTCCTATGAGCAATGATGCGTTGGACGGGCCTTCATATTCAACTTCAAGCCACAGCAGTGAACTGTTACATGGAAAAGTGTGTTCTGCCTGAGCAAACATCGCCAAGTTAAAAACCTGAAGCAGGAGCTGGGTGCAAACACAGTGATGTAATATCTCACGCCACAAAAAAGTAGATTTAGCAAAAAAAGGAGGGAAAAACTATGTTGATATTTCACATACATTTATAATATATGCCTGTGGATCCAGATCAATCGGTTATTTACCCAACCCTGTGTCAGCAAGGCCCCTTCCAGGAATTCCTCCATATCAATGTTGTGGAGCAGCGGAGAAATAAAGTACAGCCTGAGCGTGATGAGGGTTCCAGGCTGCGCTCAGGTCAGGTGGCTAAGCTGTGCTGTGCAACTCAAATGGCCCGTGACTTACCACACAAGAAGGTATGCGAAGACTGATCATCTGCTGCATGTGCAACAATATTTGCTTTATGGATGGCTAAAATGAATGAGGACTTTCCATGTTTCGACAGGCATGAGAGTCGAGAGAGATGAGTGTAGGGACCAGACCTGGGTCAAACAGTTGTTACAATTAAATCTTAGCATTTAGTTCAATTAGCATCAGAGCACCAGATTGGCACTTGTTGCATTGCTCTGTGTGGGAAGGACCACCTATCAGCCACCTGAGTAGGCTTAAACAAACCCTAGAAAGTATTTCTTCATCACTGCTGGACACACGTCTCAGCATCTGCAGCTGTGATTTTACACCGACTTATCAGCCGCAGTGTAATACAGCTGTAATTCTTCAATCATCCCTCCGAATCCTTGTTGTAACCTGAATCCCTATTTCCCATCTTTTCCAGACTTACAGAAAGACAGCAGTCTACAGTCAGTGTGGTTACTGAGACAATTTGATACACACGCCTGTTCTGACCCTTTACCTTTAATAAAATGTGAAGAGAAACAGGAAACACTGGATTTGCTGTAAACTGTAAACATTCCAGATCTTTACCCAACCATACACCGTGCCTTACTGGGTCTACATACTGTATATATAATGTTTTACAGTGTCGAACCTGTGGTCGCACTACCCACAGTGCAAAACAGACACTGCTGACGTGTTCATCCCTTCTATCTGGGGAGGGGTGAGGGTGCCGGGTAAGAGTACTGGGCTTTTGTCCCACCACATGTCTATTGTGGCTAAACCTTTCCCTTGGGGGCAATTACGACCTTTTAGTTTGTTGTAAGAGGACCTAAGTACGAGTAGCTTGAGCCAGGAAAAACATTTTTGAGCTAAACCAAAAACAGAAGCGCATTGAGCTCCTCTGCGCTCCTGGATTTCTGAGCATCTCTCTATTAAGAAATGTGCAGGCCTGCACTGAACAGACAGGAACTGTGGCAGCTTTACAGGGGCAGGGAGGTGACGGGGGTGAGAGAGCTGGGGAGGGGGAAGGCTTCAACTGCACCTGAGGCCTTGCCAAGAGGCCAAACAACTCAAGACCAACAATGTTGGTGGCAAGGTCATGCTTCACGAGAATCAAGAGTTAGGGGAGATCCATGTTTCGCTTTAACTTTCACATGGCTGGATGGAAAACTGGGGAGAGAGAAGTGCGACGGGTAAAGGTATGCAGCGAGATCTGCCGTAGCGTGCAGAAAGCAAACAAACGCATGTTGTTTAACACAACAGAGACACGGAGCCAATGAAAAGACATTACTGTAAAGTAAAAGCAGCTACAGCAGAAGTGTTAGTCGACACATGTGAGAGATAAGCGTTAAGAGTAGGTCTAAGTGTGTGATTGAAAGAGTTAATGTTTGCACAGGGATGAAAATGAATGTGCAAGTGTGTTTGAGAGATGGCGTAAGATAGACTTGGAGAAGAAAGAAAGGGGAAAAAAGAAACAGAGCAGCAGAAGAGAAAGACAGGTAAGACGTAATTGAGTGTACAAATTCTCTTCATGCGGGGACTTTATCTCCCTACAGAAGGGAACGTTTCCCATGGCAGGCCTGAGTGGATCGGCAGTGAACAGTGTTAGAACCTCTGAGCAAAAAGCCATGAGTGATGAGGAGGGGTTAAGAGAACTGAACCCATTTAAGTCACCCAAATAAGGGCTGTACAAGCCCATGATGGATGCTCTGGAGTTCCTGAGGGAGAGAGCGCTAGCAATGGGAAGGGTGATGGGTGGGGAGCGAGCAGGGGTCTTGTGATCCCCACTTAATAAAAACAAATTGGTTTGATAAACGACACAGGCTTAATGTCTGCAAAGAAATATGTGTTCTAATTTATAACAGTAACATAAGCCATTTTAAAATGGTGATGGTCCCATTCAATGATAATATGTGTAAGTAGCAACATAAAAAAACATGCAAAATATGGATTAGGACTGCTAACAGTGTGCCATATTTTTTATATCAGTGACTTTCAGACGATCCATGATCTAAAAGGTAAACAGTCACGAACAGGCCAGATGCAGCTGTTGTTAAGCAAAGAGCAACAGAATTTATCGTTTGGAGCTCTTTCAAAACACACAGCACTTATTAGTCTACTAAAAATGAAACACTCAAGTGGTGGACGAGATGACTGCGCAACAAGCCAACATTTCTCTTGAGAGGTTCCTGTGTACCATACGGTGTTACACTGGGCTGCGCTGTAATAAACAGTTATAGTATGTTTAGACAGACCAAGAGCTTAGCATTCTTCCATTACCCATGTGTTCCCAGGAACTCCACAAGTGTGTCGCTTTACCTAAGTGCATGTTTCTCTGTGAGTGTCTCTGTGTGCATGCAGTTGCATAAATAATTGTGTGCGCATATGTGTGCCCTCAGTAAAACATTTCATTGGCTTCCTCTCTGAATTGTTACAAGTGGTGCCATTATTTAACACAAGGCTTTGGGCAGCATGTAGAGGGCATGGGGGTGCAGCATGCTGGTGCTTAACAAGCACACTTAACCCCAGCCGGCCATGCTAAGCCGAAGAAAGGAAAGGTTGTTCCCCAGCAGTGACATGGCACAGGAGGGCAGTCAGGCCAGGGTAAGGAGAGGAGGGGACAGCATCATTAATGAACCAGTCTGGTCCATATGCTCAATTACTGCACACTGGGTAAAGAAGACAGTGTTCAAATTAAACTAGATGGCAGGCACGGGGTAATTCAGGAAATTTGTATACGGTAGCTCATGTACTGTTAGTAAGCCAAACAGAGTCGCATTTGATTGTAGCCTCCATGTTGACTCTATGTTAAAAACAACACTTAAAATTTTATAATACTGTAACAGGTCTAGTAAATGTTAAAAAAAAAAACTTTCCGCTGCATATGTATAACTCTTTCTGCTCTAACCAGCAACTACAGTAAGTACTACTATGCACATGACATCTACAGTTCACCTTAAGTTTATCTAAGGGGAAACACTAAAAAAATGTGAGTGGTGAAACACCACAATCTCCCCTAAGACAAGCGCTCACAGAGACATAAATCTGTAGTGTTTTTATAAGCTCCTTGTTATGTCTGTACTTCTATTTCGGTTGTCACAAACATGTTGCCTCACTCAGTCCAACATCATGGGAACCATTTAAAAGAAATCTAAACTCCACTCCCGAAAGAATGCTGTGTATTCACATGTTCGGCTTATTGTTGATGTGTGCCAAGTATTCAAGTTGGAGAAAACACAAAAATGCTACAATACTTAAAAAGGTTAGCTCTTCAGCAAAAAAAAAGAAGAAAAAAAAAACTCCCGATAGGTGTGGGGAGACGTAAAAGTAAAACAAAAATGTAGGTGTGGACATTTCCAGCTAGATAGCTAGACTAACTCTCTTCAAGCTCCCTGAAAAAAAAAAGAGTCAACGGGAGGGTTCAGGGATTCATAAAGTCTAGCAAGGTAATTGATTGCTCCTAGCGGGGCAGTCTGTGTGGGATTTTGTTTTTCTTGTTTTCAGCCTGTAGGAACAGAAAAAACACACATGGGCCGTTCTCAGCAATAGAGCCATTAGGGGGAGAATGAGAGTGTGAGGGTGTGGGGGTGAGGAGCCTGACAGCGGGATGACGACTACTTAAATATTACAGTACACACACTCACCCACACAACCCAAAACCTAGCCTAAATACAGAGGCGCCCACCGTTAAAGCCGGCACATTAGGAGATGCAACGGATGCAAAGACAAGAGAATCTGCTCTAGACAGGCGAATTAAACCGTGACCTGTGGTCCCCCGCTGAGTAACATTAGCGAGAGCTTCCTGTGTGCAGGCACCACTCTGTTGACCGTTCATCATCGCCCGGGAAGGTGGACAGTCACCATTACACACACACACACACACACACACACACACACACACTGACGCCCCTCTTTACAATAACACGGCGGCAGCCATGACTCCACATCTGTCAAGGGGATGTTTAAAAAGAGTCATCATTATTACTCTTTATTTTGGAGATGGGTGGATGGGTGCAGGCTGATAGGAGGAGAGCCGTCTGGTTAACGTCGAGTTCTTCTCCTTAACCAACGACTCGGGACAGGAGCGCAGGCTCGGGCTGGGGGGGCCAGACGGGTACTGACTGGGAGGGAAGGGGGGAGCACAGATAAGCGGTGCCCTAGGTCTGTTGGCCCGGGGATCTTAAATCATCGTCAGTCACTCCCCAGAGTTCACAAACATCAGCATTCCCATCGCTCCAAAAACCTCACTCTCTTATCAACTGGCTTATCACACCGATCAGTTATCTGGTGCTCTAACAAACACGTCTGCTACCATCAAACACTCACTCCTCCACGCACAAACACCGACACGCAAAATGAAAAATGTGTCAAATGAATAGGTGGAATGAGGAGGTGAAATGAAAGGAGAAAAACTCAGTCCAATAAATGTAAGATAACCTAATTTCATTTGCAGCTACTTAGCAGAAATGGAAATAAAGCGATTTCCAAACTTGAGACACAACACAACTAAGTTTTTCCAAAGTACTGTAATGCTTCTTCCCTGCTGAAAAATAAGGAGTTTATGTGTGTTTGTGTGTTTATGTGTGTGTAATTCTCACTTTTGTTCCCAACCAGGGAGACAACAGGCTGGATGTCTGATTCCTCGTTGGCCTTCTTCACCATGCTGAACCAATCCTCCAGATTCTCAAAGCTCTGGTAGTTGGTGATATCGTAAACCAGGAGAAGCCCCTGCGTTGGGAAAACATAAAGGAACAATGTTGACACAGTCCTCAGACTTTGATTTGAGCAGCTCACCTTTAAACTCCCTCACTGGGAGATACTGGATCTGAGTACATGGCCTAATTTCATGTTGATCCATATTAACATGAGTAATATTGAGGGAGCGAGGGAACAGTAGGTGGCACTGCTCCTCTTCTTAGAGTAGGGGACAGACTCACATAGAAGGGGACACACTCATTTACACATAATCTGAGGTAGGTTTAGTACTATTATGATCTAAGTAAGACTGTTGGAATTCATTTGGATCTGTTTTAAAATTAAAGTTGTGGTTTGTACATTAACAGTTCCCAGTTTTGTAAGCACAGTGCAGAATAGAGTGAGTGTTCGTTATCTACTATCTGAGCTAATGAATGAAAACTGTCTGCCTAAAGACATTTTCCTCCTCCCGATGTAATCCTGACTGCCGAAACACTCGTGCAACAACACCAGAGCCACGTTTGAGCAAACACTCGGGCCAGAAGAGGCTGTTTACGTGAACACATTAATTAATCAAAGAGGAAACACAGATACAAGAGCTGTTGGCACGATTCAAGACAAATAATTACATAGCTCAACTTTCCGCTATCACTGCTTAAACTTTTTCTGGAAATTAACGCGAGCCAAGGTAAATGTCTCTACTTTTACTGCATGATGCAACACGACTGAAGGGGTGTCTGTTGCTTTTTGTTCGGCAGACACGCACTGTCACAACACGCAAGGTCGGTGACGACAGCTTAGGCCTCTGACAATTACCGTGAGTCTCTCTGAACAGCCATGATTGATTACAGGACGCACAGTGCTGAACAATAGGTGTGAAAGTTGCATACAGCGCTGACAGAAACTCCCTAAGCAAAGTGTCGCAATGTGTCAATGATGTACAACATTTTGCTTGTGAAGGGGAGAGATAGTAAAGGAAGTGCTGCAGACATGGATAATATACAGTACACACTATTAGGGCACAGAAAATGTCAAAAAAATAAAAAGACTTAAAATTCATGGAAAGGAAAAGAACCTCCAACTAATGTTTGTCTAGCTTCTATAGACAAGCATTACAAAAGTGTGCTTGCATATAGCTGGAATATGGTGACAAGTTTCCTGCCTTGTGCTGCAGTATGGATCTCGGATTAGACAAAGCATGGTTTTTAAGTAGGCTTCTTCAAACAAGAGACATTCTGGCGGTGACATATAGCACTCGTCTATAGCAACACGGCTACCTGTGGACGCTGATGTTGCTGGCACATGTACAGACTAGTACGCACATTGCAGTGTTTGCAGAGAGCTCGGCTGTCATTTTAATTAACACATTGTTGAGTTTTCCACAGAACAGATGAGAGTAAATAGATCAATTAGCGGCCTGTTTTTCCCTACGCTCCTTCGTGTATGAGCGGAGTACTATCAAGTTATGGGCATTACTTTTAATAATTTCAGTTTAAATGGCTTTAACGTTCAGTCAAACTAGGATACATGTTTAAGAATGTAGTTTTTGAAATATTTTTATTGCTCACAGTATTGACCTACAGTGTGCAGTATTATCAACATTTGTTCAGTCTAACACAAAACATCAAACTGCAACAACTCTATAAAAAGTAGAGATACGCTGATTCATAAAGCTCTATTGACCTGCTACGCTCACTGTGAATCCAAATGACAGTTTATTATGATTTGGCTCCAGAGGGAGTGGCAGGCCCTGAATGAAGCTGCAGAGGCTGTAATAATAAGCCTGAGCAGAGTCACCAATACAGGACTATTAAGGAATTGGAAAGTAATTCTTCCTGTGCTTCCTATTACCTTTTCACAAACATCTACAGCAGTTGGTTTGTACATTTACACATTTCCTGTCCTTCCTGGGGCTACTGGAGTCAAAGTCTTTTTGCTTCATGTTGGGGGAATAAAAGACTAACGTTCAGAAAGCAGAAGAGGAAGCTGCAGCACAAACCAGAGATGCAGCATATATGATTGTTAGGCAGAATAAAAAAGTGGCAACAGAAGATTTGGTGTGTATTTGTGTGTGTGTGACCTTACATGAGCTCCGTATACATATTTATCCAGCATTTTCCCTCCTAACGTTTGGCCTCCGATGTCCCACACCTGCAGGGTCACGTTCAAATTGCCTGCAGCGGAGAAAAGAGACAGAAATACCTCCAATATCAAACAGGACTGGACATTTTAATGTGCACAAATCAGCTCTAATAAAGGGCCATAGATGTTTCAGAGTTTAGATTGCCACTTTCTTTTCTTAAAAATGCTTTTGTCTGCTAATCACTTAAATAAAATTAAAAAGTGATAATGCTGCAATTTGTGGGTTTCCATTCCGGATGTTTTTATCCTTTTTAATCATGAACTTGTTTGTTTTAACAAAGCTCATAATCCTGAGGAAATAACGAGTCAGCTGTAACTGGAGCCTGTATTTTGGATGAGCGATTTCTATAATAAAAGTCAACGTTGTTGGTGTACATAATGGAAACAATAAATCAGCGATTAATCTTTCATGCTAAGCGCTCTTGCCTGGCAGGTCACCCACACCTCACATCCAAGAATATCCAGCCCAGAGATTGAGGGGGATGAATAGGTACGCTTACCCTCTAATTTAAACATTCTCAATACCCTGGCAGTAAAAAGAATTACTTCTTATTAGCCGGGGAAGAGCTGTTTGCATTGTGCCATATCCTGCCAAGTTAGGAAAGTGAGGTGAATTATGTGCTGTTAAGGAAAATAGCAATAATTAAACACAAAATAAGAGGAAAAGAAGACTCTTGTCCTTGTGCCTGTGGAAAGAGAACGAAGGAGTGAATGAGAGGGAGAAGAGAGAAAGACAGGCACAAAAACCAAATGAATATTTTCTTCCTCTGGAAAATGAAAGGGGTGGTTGAAAAAAAAAAAGTCAAAAAAAGAGGAGGAGGGAGGACCAGACAGCGAGGAGTTTATGTTGGTGTGATGAGGGCCCTGCGCTGGGCTGGAGCGGCGATGGGGAGCAGAGCGTACACTGTGGACACGGCTGGACGACTCAACCCCTTCATAAGTCCCCTTTTTAAAGCGAGGGAAGGAAACGCTGAGGTTCACAGTCTCTACATCTAGACTATACAGTGTCAATGTAAAGCCACATTGAGGAGTCCAATGAATAACGGTTCCTTGGTGTTATAAAGAGCCATCCCCACCCATCCACCATGCTTGGACACTAGCTTTATTTATGTTTCAAAGATTCACGCTGACTCAACAGAGCTGACATTTTTTTCTGCTCATGCTTTGCAAGAAGTAGAAATGCGATTATGAGCCCAATAGACAAACCTTACAACTGATAACAAGGTCAGAAAAAAAGGCATGTTGATAAGATAAGTGTCCTCTTAGTGTGATGTGAAGAGGACGCAGACAAAGCAGCCAAAAGTTAGAGTTTGACAGAATTTATCAAGTAAATTTCACCTCCAGTCAAACCCCTTCACTGCCTGTACCTCATTGGTTTGGCAGAGACATCTGGAAGAGGTATTGTTATAAAAAGCGCACACAGAGGAGGCTGTTGTGTGCCAGTCGGCCTCGCCTCACCTCTCCCTGCATTGGAAAATGTACATTAAGTTTGACAAGCTGGGCCTTCATGGTGAGAGGGGCCAACGCTGGCTATAGGCTACTCTCTCCCCTGCTGCAAAAGACCCTTACAGCCCCATAGAGACCCGGACAGCCACACAACCTCTCCAATACAAGGCAGGGTGGGGGTCTTAACGACGTTTGGGACCACCCAGCTCGCAGAGCCACCCTCCTCTTCATCAGCTCATCAACACCCAATTCCCCAGAAAATGGGCCATTTAACAACTCCAGTGTTGGACCTAGTGTTGTTGCTGCCCCAGTGATGCAGACGTATGTACACTCTATTCAAACAAAAGTTACTGTTTCACACTCGAGAGATCAGTGATTGTTTCAGGAAAGAAACTTAGTGGAAAGAGAAGTCGAACGATTAACAGCATTTGTTCGAGTTCGCATTAAGGAGTTGAGCCCAGCCTGTGCTTATGGTTGGCTCTTTTCATCCCGACTCCACCGCAACATTTTTGGGGGTTTAGTTCTCATAAGTCTCATAAGCTGAAACTGACACAAAATCAAAATAGAATCCTTCAGCCAACTCACAAATCAGCATAACTTTTACTTTTAGCACTTAATTTGCCCTTGCTTAATGTTGTTTTATTAGTAATGAAAGAATGGAGGCACTTTACAGATTTCTGGAGCTTAGGCCTTGGCAGAGTTTTAGAAATGCTGAAAATCCCCATTTCACATGGTAGGAAGTAAAAATGGAGTGCTTTCGTCTAAATATAGCATTAGTCAATAAACATTTATTTTACAGATCTAAAGGGCACACAGAGTGTGACTTTATTTCTGCGGGTTCAACATAAACAAACAAGAACATGAATGTTTTATGTGGTGCAGGACAAAGATCAGTTGAACTTGGGGATCAGCGATATGGATATAAAATGTTAATGTATTTACTCTGTACTGTGCCCACAGAATTATGAGCACGGCTCGCCCGTTTGGACATAAGCTGTCCATTGGCCTTGTGGAGTCAAAAAAAAAAAGTGTGCTGTTTGCTCTGGAGAGAAGAGCTTTCAGAGTGAATAAGCCTGAGAAGTGGCAGACACTCTACAATGAGGAGCTACCAGAAAAGACACATTCAGCTCCTGAGTTAACCTGAAGAACAAACTCTGCCTGGAAAGGGTAGGGTAAGAAAATACGAACAGTACCAGAAAATATGACAGAAAGTGATGGTGGAACAACCGGCCTCTTTGTTAATATTCTGGATCGTTTTAACACTGATAATGTTAAGTACACACAAACATCCAAAACTTTAAGGTCGATACAGTATTGCAAACAACCACTAACAGTTAAGCCAGTCTGTCTAAGTACAATCTTGCCAAATACATATCCTCAGTATTTTATTGAATTAACAAGTCTCCAGTCGGCCACTACGTGCTTGCGCAACACGAGTGTCCGTGCAGAGTCTCAGAACAAGCGAGCGCTCCCAAAAGATTAGGAAGGTGTCTCACCTGGAAGGCTTATTCTCTTCAGAAAGAAATCCAGGCCGATGGTTTGTTTGTACTGCTTCCCAAAGGCCTCCTGTGCAAACCTGGTGGTGAGTGATGTCTGAAACAGAGAGACAAAGGGAGAGACATGGAGAATGAGTGCCAGAACACCTCTGCAGCAATCCACGGGACTAAAAATATGTCATTTAAAGCAGTTAAGTGTTTTAAAAAGAAAATGCTTTCAGGATAAAGGTGAAGTATTTGCATAATAAACAATATTCACACATATATATGCATAACATCAAAACCAAGTCAAAATCACAGCATGGCTCTGGGCAAAATGCAAGATGCTGCAAAACTGCTTCCAGAGAAAACATGCACTATATTAAAGAACTTCCTGAAAAAGTGATATTTTGGTTTTAACAATATTTCATTTTCTAATATTTCTAAAAATACAAAGGTATAATTTATCTTATCACAGCACTTCTATGTGATTCTTTGCCACAATAGTGTGCAGCCATAATTCTTAGGCGATGCAACCGTGAAGTATGCGCTGCTGTAGGACATTAATTTCATTATTACAAATCCATTTTAAGCACCTTCAGAAACGTTGTGATTGACTGAAAGGTGCGCTGATGTAATTGTCTGCGTCCTCCTCTGCTGTCTCACTACCCAGCCACGGTTCTGACACTGAAAATCAACGTGAATTACAAAAACAGGTGTCGGAGTATGTGTCATGTCTAGAGACTGCAGACCTAATAATTGCCACAAATTATAAAACCTCCATCACTGTCACTGTTGTGTTTGAGGAGGAAAAAAAATTGCATGTTAGGGGCTCTCCTGAAATCCATGGGAATTCATAGCGCAGGCTTGACATGCCAAGTTTAATTCATTTTGATGGATGAGGATAGGGGGAAAAAAATGAAGTGCTGAATGTCTATTAGCTATCTTTAGAGCAGTGTGCTTACATAAACACAACAGAGAAGTGAAGCAATGGGATTCCCTGAGTGTTCATGTGGCAGCAAATGCATTTTAATGTGGTACTTGACAATCACTGAGGGTTAGAGGATTTAAAACTAAATTCTTTCTTTCAATCCACTAAGCTTTCACTTGAGCCTATGCCCTTATCTACCTCCATTCATGCTCAGAAGGTTTAGGTTTAGCCAAATAAGGTATCAAATAAGAATTACTCCAGGGAAGACACAATGTAATATAATTAGGAAAACCCTTATCATGGTTTACCCAAATCTTCTTCAAGTAAACAAAAGTCTATTTGGCTTTCTAGGTACTGATTTGTCATTGTGGATGCCACCTTTAATGTCAAACGTTTATGTTTATCCCAGCTTGAATTAAATATTTTAATTAAACATAGTGAATGTGTAATCCTGACCTTTGCCAATGACTTTCTTGATTAGCATTTCCTTGGAGGCGCAGAATAAACTTTTATCCACCTAATTCTTTTAAAAGTTCACTAACCTACAGAGTTTTTTAGTCTCAGCCTGCGGAGCATGTCACGGGCTCAAGAGTGACTGAAAAATTACTAGAGGTGACTGACGCAACAAGGAGAAAATCGGCCATTTAAGTAGCCCAAACAATCACTGACAACACAGGAATAACAAGCTCGGACAGCAAAAATTTATTCCACATGCTCACATTGGCCTAGTCGGCCATTTGTCTTGGCATTCCAGTAGCTTGGCTCTCCTCCCTCAACGTAGTCCTTTTTTTCCAACGTACAATTGGAACTAACCAGCGAATGTAAAAGCTGGCGTAATCCTGACACTCCAACAGAGAACAGCACAGGGTCACCAATGATACCAATGCCGGGAAATGGGGGAAGTTCTACTGAAACAAGAAACTGGAAGAGAGGGGAAAAAAATATGGCAAGCTGACTATGTCCATGTGATGCAACTTATATGAGAGATGCAGTGCATTTTTGCAGCATTGTATCAAAACTGGCTCTTTATTCTCCTTAAACAGTTAAGACAGATATAACTGTTGGTATTCTGGTGAAGAGTTTGACTGTAAATAACATTGCTGGGATGCAGTAAACATTAATGTACAGGACCTGTACCTAAAGCTCCTTTTCACCCTCTGGGTAGGGAAATATTCAGAAAAACTGAGTGGCTTTTAACTCAGGTTGAAAAATAGACCTGTGTGTAAGTTAGGCCCAGCACCTTAAGAGCCCAGCTAAATGCGAGACTCCATATTTTTAAAACATCTTGCTCAGGTGGACAAGCCTTCCCACATCTCCCTATATTTCTGAATGGACAACCAACCACAAGCAAAAATACCACCGAAAGTGCTGTCCAAGAAAAACTGATCCGATTGCAATTTGCTGAGCAAATTGACATTAATAAGGGGGGAAACGGCATTCAAGATGTCAGTCAGTGGTGCCTGCTCAAAATGGGGGGCAGGGCTCCTGTTTTCTGCCCAAAACAGACAAGCAGGTAAGTCATTCAGACAGTGACGAGCTGACACCTGGCAGCAGTGTGAGGAGGGTTATTAATGTAGCGTATCTACTGGGAACTGAGTTGTGTGTGTTCTCTGCCCCTCCTCCCCCAAAAGAAAATGTCTACTTTCCAGAATGAGAACATTCATTTTTCTCATTGGGTCTCACCATTACTGCTACATTCATTTTCTTTCTCCCAGAGGAAGGAGAGATTAGTTACGAAAGGGGATGTGTAGCTGAAAAGCACTTGACGTCCCTGCCTTACATTCACACTCATTCATTCGGGGATTCGAGACGCAGTGAAGAGGAAACATAGCTGAATTGTCATGACAACCTCCTTGCTTTGCTGCAAATAATTGTTTGGTGTGACTAGGAAAACATTCCCCTGTTGTTGATTGTAAGCGAGTCCTTTTTAATCTACATCTTTGAAATTATTTTAATGAACATACTGAATTATTCAGTCCAGTAGTTTTAGCAAAGAGAGAGACAATGCACTGACAAAAGGTATATTGGTGACTCTCTTCCATTGTTCTATCAAATGAGAAAACAGAAACATTTCTCACATGGGCTGTCCAGGCATAATTTTCTTAAATGGGGCCTCACTCTGAAGCCAAATGAATACAGGGGTCCTTGGCCAGGAAAAGAGAGGTACACTGACGGAAAACAACCACCAGCTGCAAGAGCCAGGCTAAGCAACTGTCATACTCTGTGTAATACTGTACAGTGCAGTGTTTTACCCAGAGTTCACTGAGCAGTAGCTGCAGCCACAAAGTGTACGACAAATGTAGGGAAAACTCATCATCTAGCTATACTTCCTATTCAAAACTATTATAAGGAGCATTTTATTTAAGCAAGCTATTCTAAAGGGGAACATTCCTGAAAGATGTTACTCATTGTCTGTTTAATTTGCACACATACGTCTCGTAAAATTTAAAAGCAGGCTATACATTGGTGATGAATCTAGTTGGTTGATTAACAAATGTATGGTGGTGCAGCAAGAGGCAGGGCTAGGGCAAGATATTGAAACCCAGTATGACTAGCATACCTGTTATAATAAGCCTTAGCCCTAAGCTTATAAAGGCTCCACACCAATGATTTAAATAGGCCCCTTTTGGTGAGTTACCAAAATAAAAAGGCAGATAAAAGCATAACAAAACAACAACATACAATTTACACACAGTGTAAGCCCATTGGCTCAGTTACTATAAAACACAGCATCAAAGGCACATGCGATGTGGATTAAGGGCTGGGTAGACTTAATAGCTTTAGAACAACAGATTTGTGCCAGATTTAAATCCATAACACTACAGTATCTTTGAGACATAATCAAAACTACAGATGGCTGTCCATCAACTTTGCAAAACAGGGCGATATTTTTTCAAGATAGACTCAAAAGTGAGAAAAATGTTTTTTACAGTTGACTTTTTTCTACAGTTCACACTACAGAAACACTGTGTACATGTGTACACTGTCAATTAGACTGAGAGCAGTTCCTGCGCTGCTGTTTGTTTGTCTACTAATCCTAACATTTATCTTTACTTTACCATGCAGTCATTACAATCTGTGATTAATGCTGAGTTACTCAAGTTGCTATTTTCAGTCCACATTTCTATTTTAGAAACATTATTCCTCCATGTCCATTATCTAGCATGTAGGTTTACATTTTTTCAGTATTTTCTCATACAGTACTCTCCCCTATCAAGCTCCAACTGGGATGAACACCTTCGTCCTCAACTCGAGATCAGTGTGGATGGGCAACCTAAAAAAAACTCATTATGTAATATATTAATGTACATCTTATCCGTTTTGGGAGACTTACTAGCAGCTCATGCACAATACCGGACTTCTTGTCATGAAACCATCACAGAGTTTCTATATGATGTTGTTAGTAGTAACATTGGCTGCCAAAGATTTACCAATTTAATTAACTACTTTTGTTACATTCCTTAATCTTATATAAATAAAATGGCTTCTTAGCTGCAGTAAAGGTATGGTTAGACAATAAAAAGAATAATAATACCAAGTTTGCTGCCCACTTTCAGCATCTCTACCCTTCAATGTCTCTCACTGCAAACTATACTGACATCAAGTGAGCTGCGACTTCCCAGCTGAAATCTTATCAACGTCCATCCACCATATGGACTTTTTCCTCACAAACCTTCTTGAGTCTGGGTGTCTCCTCCTGTAGGTTACAGCTGAAATAACCAACCAACCTGTTAAATTACATGATGTCAACAAGACAGGAAGCCCTTCAAACAATTCTTTACATCTATCTGTACAAAAATAGATTTTCTTTTACAATATGTATATATTACAGAAAATGTATATTTACAAAACAAATACTGTCAACCTCTCCCTGCCAATCCCAAGAGCTATTATCAACTGTAATACTATTCCCCATAAGGTTTCCAATGCTAATGAGTAACTTTTAAGCAGGGGTAACTGCACTGCACTGCAGAGTAATGTTCAGTTCAATACAAGCACGTGCAAGCACGTAGTGGCCGACTGGAGACTTGTTAATTCAATAAAATACTGAGGATATGTATTTGGCAAGATTGTACTTAGACAGACTGGCTTAACTGTTTGTGGTTGTTTGCAATACTGTATCGACCTTAAAGTTTTGGATGTTTGTGTGTACTTTACTTTTACATTATCAGTGTTAATTGTTCAATAAACAAATAACAAAATAGTGTTTGTGTGTTAGGCAAGTATCACAGTTCAAGTATGTTGAACTATTGATAGTGAGGAACTTGGAGTCCTAAAAGGGAACATTTACTATAAAATGTATTTTATATTGTACTCAACGTCAGTCCCAAAGCTGGATATCTGAGCATCAAGACATAAATTAATAGTCATCCTGTAATATTTT
Source organism: Macquaria ambigua (assembly GCA_008360985.2). Classification (NCBI taxonomy): domain Eukaryota; kingdom Metazoa; phylum Chordata; class Actinopteri; order Centrarchiformes; family Percichthyidae; genus Macquaria; species Macquaria ambigua. The sequence goes on along the minus strand of VMKM01000842.1, from coordinate 137,087 downwards.
GGTCAACTGGCACTGAATTAGTGACTCATTCGTGGAGTCAGAGAGCATTTGAGTTGAGATATTGCATTTGATTGTTTTATACTTTAGAGACAACGTATATGAGCTCTATTTTAGTGTGGGTTTTCCCTTTAAACGTGTACAACACAAAACAAAGCAAACACGTAGAAGGTAAGGAAGTGTCTACGCTATAGCTATAATCCTAAACGACAACTATGGCGTTATTTATATCCCATTATGTTGTCTTGCTGTGATTGTTAGCCATGGATGTTAGCTAATAGCCAACTTAGCTACATTAGCGTCGGTCGCCATGGTGACTGGGAAGACAGTGCAGCGTCAGGATGAGCAACGTAAATAGCAGTATACTGACTAAACCCGTCGTGCAACCGACAATGAGACACTGTCGGTGTGGAGAATTTAGACTTGAAAGTCTATCTTCAGTAACGTTGAGTATGTGTAAGTTCATGTGTGTCTGTGGTAGTCTCACCTTCCCACACGCACCGTCTCCAATCACTACAATTTTAAGCTGCCTGTCCTGGCTGTCCTCCTCCGAGTCCGACATGACGCTAAAATGTGCTCCGACTGTATCTGTGGAAAACCGAAGCACTAATATATAGTCACAGGTTGCTGAATCTAGTTGTCAGGCTAATCACAGATGGATTAAACGACTGTGGAGGGGGCAAGCAGACGCCATTTTGACTCTACTAACACTGCTGCTCTGCTCGGCATGATCCACTCACACACTGCCAACTCGACGTACACTGATTTTCGGTTAAAACGCGGATAACAGCTACCGAAAAGCAATTCGGGGGCCACAATTTGGCATTTCAGTTTGCAAATATTTTCAGTAGCGCCATGAAGCCCTTTGCCTTCACAGGAAACGATCAGAACCGGAAACCCAATCACCGGCGGTGTGGTTGCGTCCTTGTGTGTGACGCGTTGCCGTTGCCATGGTAACAAAGGTCAAAGTGTGAGTATTAAAACGTGAACAAAGTAACTATTTACTTAAGTAGCCTACTACACTTGGGTACATTTTTGATGTATTTGTACTTCACTTGAGTGTTTCCATTTTCTGCTACTTTATACTCCTTCTCCACTACAATTTCTAGGGAATATTTGTACTTTTGACTCCACTACTGCTTTTTTTTTTGACAGCTGTAGTTAGTAGTTACTTTAAGCACAAAACATATGATCGGCTTATGAAATATGATGCATTGCTATACAATAAACAACCAAACAGTACATCAAGCAATTCAAAGCTCCACCTCAACCACTCACAACATTAAAATGCATCAGTAATAACAATAATTCAATAATATATATGACATCCTGAAAGTGTCACAGTGTAATGGAGTATTTTTATAAACTAGTGTGGCGTTGCTTCTTGTATTTGAGTAAAGGATCTGAATACTTCCACTACATATGTCTTATTTAAGATTTAAAGGAACATTATTTTTTAAATAATTGATTATTTATCCTTCCTCTCCCTCTGTTTTCCTTCCTTCCTTCGCTTTCTCTCTCTCACACACACACACACATACACACACCCTCTTACACTGTGTGCTTCCTTTATTCAAACATATGTATATAATATGTTCAGTGCATTGTCTGAAATTCTCATTTACTTTAATAGCAATGCAGTTCTTCAAATAGGCTTGCAGACATAAATTATTTAAGAAAATATTACTATAATTATATATTGATATTATACTGTATACTATCAAGTATATTCAATTTTGGCTATTATCTGGGAACCCATTTTGACTGTAGTAGATATCTGTAATATAGAAGATTTATAATGCACTTCCAACCTCATCATCTTATGGGCTGTCGTTCATCTCCCACACACACACGCACATACATGTACAAACTGTAAAAAAAAAATTACATATGATTTAGGTTCACCTGAATGAAAACACAGATCTCAGCTGTGAAACAGTGTAAAGTCTGAAGACGGCCGACAAACACTTAAAGTCACCTTTAAGGTGACCTTTTTTTTTTTTGCACTCAAACTGTCATAGACTCTGCAGTGTTAATCAACTTTTCATAGGTTAATGTTTTTCCCGAGGCTTCCTGTTTGCAGATAGACAGACCTATTTCATTTTTCCACTGTTAAATTCACAGCTGAACAGTCTCCCAGTTTGCCACAGTTTAGAGGAATATCTTACCAGCTGCTCTAGATGACACACTGATGTATTTACCAAATGAAGTATGACTATTATTGGCAAATTTAACACCAGTCTTGGATAAAAGTGACAAAATAGAACATTTTAAGACAATTCTTTTGTGACGTTTCTCTCTAGTGTATTTGTAAATTATTCCAGATTGGTTCAAGATTTATTATAAACATGAACAAAATGTAGCCACAGTGGGGAAAATGTAGCTAAAGAATCATGATTCAAGAATTAGTTTAATGTTTCTACATGAGCTGTTGCCAAACAGGAACTTTATTCTAATTCTTAAATCTTTGTGCATGTTTTTTTAGTTTGGAGTCCAGAAGATTAAACATACATTGCACCAAAAAGTATCCTTCAAAGATATACACAAAAACTATTCAGTAAAGTGAAAAATAAAATAATCCATTAGGAATTACAAGGATAAACCTTTGTGTCAGACCTTGAACTCAAGTCACTTATAGTCTTATTAAACATGAATCTATCAAAGAGGAAGATTAGGACACAAAAAGGATTTTGTACAATCATTTTACCATTAAAAGTTATTTTGTACAACCTGTGGAACTGGACACAAAGGCATTTCCAAGGAGAATATCTCGCTCTATGCAACTTTTTCTCAACTGTGGGAGCTGAAGTGGGATGTTGAGCAATTTATAAACACAATGTCAACCAAGATCTACATATATGCAGAAAAAAACCCATTTCACTTCAAAGTCCACTCTGTCATAGTGTTTAATAAAAGGTCTTTGTCGCTAATTGGCGTTTTCATGTTATATGTTTTGTAATATTTCTGTAACATGTGAGCTGTGGTGTTTTACAAGCCAGAGGTTGAATCACGGTCCTCGTCTTTCACACTTGCTTTTCACTGCAGGGGAAGGATGTCGCTGCAACATGAAATTTGCACCTGGGCCACTTTGAAGCAGGTGGCAGTGACTGTCAGGTCAGTGTACTCCAAACTGCTTATGAGGGTGTGTGATTGACAGCTTCCCAGCCTGATGGAAAGCTTTGGAGGAAAAATTAAGCCTAATCGTTTTTAAAAGGTTGTAGGCAGAAAGGCCAAGCTGCTGTGGAGGAGAGACAGCAGTTTGAAAGATTCTGTCAATTACTTTCTGTTCATTTTGTTCTGCGAGTTAGTGTAACCTTATCGCCTAAATGGAGAGTGTATTTGATCCCTTCAGGTGCGAGGAATTTGAAAGCTATAGGGCCAAATAGATTAGCAAGTGTCAAACCATTTACCCTGTCATAATTAACTGTTTTCTATGTTAGGATCAATTGTTCCACGAAAAAGAACCGAAAGAGAGAAAATACAAAAATCATGCAATTCATCATCAATTTGTGATTTCTGGTGGTTGTTTAATGGATAGTCTACAGTTGCTTCTGATCAAGTCTATGGTAAAATTATCAATATTTGAGACAATGCCATATATTTTTAATTCACCAATAGGGGTTTTTCAGTTTGCACAGCTAGTCCTTAAAATATTGATGAATAGCATTTATGCAGATGAAGACCATATGGGCTTAGTAGCCTAATAAATAGTTGACTGAAAAGTAAAACACTATTCAACATGTAAAATTTGTAAGTTGTGGTGCAAAATAAACAACGTTGTTCAAACATGAAAACCGAGCTGTGGGCACGAATTTATACACATTTTACATATCTGTCTATTTGTATTTTTTAACTTTAAAATCTTATTTGATTTGTTAATTTATTACACACAACCAGGTTGATGAAATTAGGCCTACATGGGTTATAAAGGCGTATCTTATCTGAAATTGCAGAGAGAGAAATAATCTATTCTCGATTTAGGAGAATAAAACAATTATCTTTAGGCTATTTAATTTGTTATAACAAATAAAAACACCTTGTGGCTGATCGTGGCACTTGTTTACAGTTGCACTTGTTCCGTGGATTTTCAGCCTCGGGTGTTCTCGTAGCCTAAGTGTGAATCTTTTAATTGGACGGATTGTTTCAATAAAAAACAAGAGTTTTTAACAAAGGTTAATTCAGAAACAGTTAGCCAATCAAAACCAGTTGTGTTCTACGTATTTGAAGATATTAGATTTAGATTTAACGTTTTGTCAAATTGACATTTTTTGCAGTGTAATTTGGTGGTAACCCGTTAACTCCGTTGGCATTTAAAGGAGACATCAGGGCATTTTATATTTCCATTAACTTTCTCAAGGTTGCGTCTCTCTGCAAATACAACCCGTTATGTAAAAGGACCTCGGCAGGAAGCAGTGGCTCTTCATAATCAGCCGTATTTTTGAAGCCATCATTGTAAATAACCTTCAGAGCATAACTCGGCTCTGTACAACGTGTCCAATAATGTCTAAGATCACTTTAGGCCAGAAAAGAAGATCCCGTGGCGTGTAATTTCAACAGAAATGACAATTGAAATCAAATAAAGAAATCATATGGAGATGTATGAAGATTTCTGTTGGGAAAATCATACTTCCAGAAACTGCAATTCCAGTTTTTTTTTTCGAAATCAAAATTCCCAAACTCCACGCTTTGCTCCAAGTACAGAAAAGACTGTGCGTAAGAATATTAAAAATAATCTAGACAGGGTTACTTTCTGTTGAATAATATTGACAACAATCGGTTACTAGTGCGTAAACGTCCTTAACGTGCGTAATTGATTTAGTAGATGTAATAGGGTGCAAATAAAATACATATTCTGGGGTCGTCTCCCCTTTAAATTTGATTTTCCCGGAAAAAAACTTAGTCAACTTAAAGTTTACAGTCACAGCCTAATTAAGAAATACAATAAGTATATTTCCAACGCACTAAACGTAAAGTATGAAAACAAAAATAACGGGGAGACGCTGGGGTGGGGTTCCTGTGCACCGATGGGGGTGTTTGCATTTCAACGATCGCAGGTTGAAAGGAAAAAAAGCCGCGATATGTCCCTCTATATCAGATATCTCCACATGCAGGTATGAAAGGAAGCTATGTGGGACGGTCCACTCCTCAGTATCCCTCTCTGTCCTTAAAGCCTCACAGCAGCCAATGAGGAGCATCATTGCCGCTGGAGATGGCCTCGGTTGGCGTGTATACCTGCATCAAGGAGATCAGATTTTAGGACATGTAGGCGCCGTTTTGTTTTTACCATATAGGGTTAAAGAAGATGGGGCACTGATCAACCAAAACCCTACATATACCCGGGTGTTGGTGCGTATACGCGCGTAAAAGCGCAGTGTCAGTGCACAGTGCTGCCAGTGCTAAAATACAGATGTTCCCTGTTTGTGTCCACATAAATGACACTTGTGTTACTTTGGATCTAGTTATTGGACATCTGTCTTCTTCTTCTTTTTTTTTTTTTTTGATCTGTCAGTCTCAGCTGTCAGTGTCAACTACACATAACACCTTTTTATATTCCTGATATACAGCATCTCACAGGATGTACAAGTGTCTGCAAGGGATGTAGGTATTTAAAAGGCCAAGGATGGATGGCTGATGCTCAGCAGCTCCCCTCTGACCCCGACTTAACATTCAGGCTGTTACTGGAGACAGAATAACAGCTAATACTACTCCCGTAATACTTCAATTCCAGTATTAGGCCTAAAGTATTTTCCTGTTTGAAAAAAAGATATTGTTTGCTATCTGCCAATAACCCCAATATGAGAACTTTTCCCCCTTCTTTGACTTAAATTTAGGCGCAGTGACATGGGCCTCCTTAACCCTCCTCTCTTTGTGTTGACATGCAGCTCTAAAGGTAGCTGTCAGTTTGCCCTGTCCGGGAATCACAGAGCTATTCATCATTGTTTGACAGGTGTGTTTGGGAAGAAAGTCATAGTGGCCCAGATGACATCTAGCACTAACATCATGGGGACGTTTAGGTCTTTGTGGAGAAAAAGCTTAAGGCAGTTTCGATAAAAAATAAACCCGTTTCACCCGCGACAACGCGCAGTAAAAAGCTGGTATAGAAAAATAATGGATGGATAAACACGTTTCTATTTGTTGCATATTTGATCGTTCCTGTTTAATTACATTTTTATTTGTTTGTGCTCCCAAAACACAAAAGACTGTCCTAAACCGGTCTGCTAATGACAAAAGGACAATTAAGGTATTTATAAGCCATTTCAGTCTAATATATAGGCCAGTTTTAATTACAGTATAGGTTGTAGCAGTGTTACAATTTTAAGCACTAAGTAATAGTTAATGTGTATTTTCATGGGGTTATTTTTCTAGCCAATGAGTCACTGAGTTATCAAATTAAAGTTAATTTGTAAACCAGTGCATCCTTAAATAGTAAACTTGTTGTTCATTCTTATAATTATTAGTAAAATCTTCTGCTATTGTTGTTCAAATATAAAAATGTCCCTGTCCCAGTATTACACTTAATATAAAAACCTTTAAATAACATTGCACCCAAATGATGGTAATGCCTGATATGTTTTAATGTTTTTCGATCTAAACAGTCATTTAACACAAACAACACATGTACAGTTCAGTTAGAAGTTGGTGTGTTTTAGCCTGCTTCCTGCCACACGATCGCTTTCAGGCCAATGACACAAGAAACCGCCTCTTTTCAGTCTGTACCTGCCCACACTATAATGCATTTTGACATTGAAATAATGTAACGTATATGCTCAAAAGTGCTGAAATATCTTACCTTTACAAACACAGCAAGAAAAAAAAAAACACAACCTGTAACAGAGACAGTTATATGAAAAGTCAATGGAATATGCCTATTTCCAATCACTGCAGAGGTAGGAAGGCGCATGTAAAATATAAACCAACATAAGGTGACATTTTCAGTCTATTTAGGCCGCCGGTTCCCAAAGTGGGGTCCGGGTGGCTTCAGAGGTCCTTGTGGGGCTCCCGAGCAAAGAGAGAAATACTTGAATGTTATGACTGTGTCACTCCTCAGAGGTTAACAAGCTGACATTTTATAAGCAGGTCCAGTCTCCCCGCTCCCCTATAGAGTTCAGACAGTTATGATTGCATAGCCTAAATCATGAGAAATATCTTCTTTAACGGGGTTCCTCGACACAGACTCTTACTACATGAAATAAGGAGTCGTTTTTGAGTCGTTTTGTTTGTTTGAGGATGTGGAAAAAAAGACATGAAAAAAGTTTGGGAACCCCCGGTCTGGCCTGGACAACACGATGAGGCAGTTCAATCAGAGACGCTGAGCAGATTAACAGTCCCCTCAGGTCTCCTCCTCTTGTCAGAAAAATATATAGTTAGTTTGATTTCCTGGGAGCAAAGTAATAAAAACAAAAATGAATAAATACAGTCACCGAGTTCTCACTGATTCCCCGCACATGCAGAGAGTGTCCATGCAGGGAGGCAGTAGGCGTAGGGGTAATAGTATGACGGCTGCAGGGAGAGCAGCGGGGGCCGCAGGATCTCTCCCGGGCTGTACTGTCTCTGGTCGTCCCGCACCAAAACTTTCACCGCCACCTTCTTGGCCGCCGGGGTCGACGCCATCAGGTCGGCGGCCATCTGGCGGCGTTTCGTCTTGTACCGGCGGTTCTGGAACCAGATCTTGACCTGAGTCTCTGTGAGCTTCAGGGAGGCCGCCAGGTCCGCCCGCTCGGGTCCGGACAGGTACCGCTGGTGGTTGAAGCGGCGCTCCAGCTCGAAGACCTGCGCATGAGAGAAGGCGGCCCTGGAGCGCTTTTTCCGCTGTTTGGGCTGGTCCAGGCTCTTCTCGTCCAGGGTGCTGGAGTCTGGGAGAGGGGGACACGCAGATGCAACATGCAAGTGGATTCCTGTATTTGTTTTGTTATTTTAACACAGCTGGAATCACATGTGCTGATTTCAGGGGAGCTTGGTGTGTGTGTGTTTTTGGACGTGACTGATTAAAACAAAAAGTAAAAATTCAAATTCAAAGAAGTGTGCACACTTACAGCCCTTCTCTTTTCTGTTTTAGCAAGTTGTTAGAAATGAACAGCCATGCATTTATCTAAGGTCACTGGATGCTGTAGTTTTCAAATTAAAGTGGAAAAATGTCTGTTCAGAGTTTTCATTCAAGGCCTAAACATCACAGCTAATCTGCAGATATTTATTTAGTATGAGTTGGAGTTTATTTCCTTAAAATAGGCTTCAATGAACCGCCTGTTTGCGGTCGTTTACAACTTTTGTCCAGAGTTAAATCGTGCCAATGCAGAATAAATTAACTTAAAACCCCGAGGACGCCAATGAATTCATAACAATTAGTGCTATAGTAACAAAGTCTGACTATGAGCCAGAGTATCCTTTAATAGTCGTGCGTAAAACTAGGACAATTCGTGCATAAAAGTTAGCAGGATGCGGAGAGATTTTGCAAATAGGCCTGATATCCTACAATAACACAGATCACTCGTTATGATTCTGAAAAAATGTACCAGCAGCACTAAACTGCAGTGTTAAAAGGGTTCTAGGCTCTTGTCAGACTTGTCTGTTTTAAAGCCAGAAGTGGCGTTGAGTCGTTATGGTTTTATGAAAATCAGAGAGCCACACTTTATTTTGGTTTTGTGTAAAGCTGCAAGTCTTTCTGTCCTACTTACCCGTAGCGTTATTGGGCTCACTGTCACTCTTTGCGTTTTCCGCAGCTGCAGACTCGTGGTCCGTCTCCTCCTGCAAACTTTCCTCAGGCACATCCGACGCAGGGTCTCCGTCCTTCTCCGACTTGCACACGGCCGGAGTCTTGCTGTCGTTGTCATCGCTGAGTCCCGAGTCCGAGTCGTAGCTTTTCTGGTCCGTCGGCTCACAAGCCTCCCCATCACCTCTCCGAGAGCCGCCGTTCATCTCCCCAAATATTTTCCAGCACGCCGTCTTGGAGAAGCACATGTCCAAATCTGGCAAGTGTCTGCTGTCGTCCTTTTTGTTCAGGATGGCTTGGATTGAGAAAGGCATCAGCGAGTTGCCACGAACGGCCATTTTCAAAAAAAGCTAAGTTTGTTCGCGGTTCTTCAAGTTGAGTAATTAACCGGTCCGGATAGTGGAGTAAATGTCAGTTCATCCGCATTGTAGGCTACTCCCTCCGTGGAGCACTGCTGTCGCTTAACTTTCTTCCCTCCGGTCTTGGTTCCTGGTCGCATCCCCGCGGGAGAAGCCGTGGAAAGTTTCTGCTACATCCGCAGGCACGATGCTTCTCCTCCGCATAGCTCTGCCATCAGCCCGGGCTCACTCCAGTCTCCGGCCCTTTTCACCCACTTTTTTTTACCATCCACCCTCACCTGTGACTGACAGGCACTACTCGTCGCCTCCTATTGGCCCGGAGAGGAGGAAAGCCGTTTTACGATTGGCCACTGTAAACGACGTCATGCTGCTTTCAAGCGGGTGGGAAAAAGTTCAAGAAAAGTTTGGTCGAAGCTTTTCACAGGAGGCTAAACTGACATGCAGGTTACAACCACACACATGTATTTCAGCTGAAACTTCATCCTAAACAGGAGAGCAAACTGTATCTCTGCATGGCTCGTGATAGCAAAATAGCTTATTGATTTTGATTAATGGTTTAGGATTAATTTAGCTAAAGTGCAGAGTTTTCTGTAATGGTAATGTCTTAAATTCACGCAGCCAGAAAACGCAAAGTCCCGTGCGTAAGAGTCTGTGATCACAAGAAAGCAGATTTCAGCAGCAACACCAGTCGAAAATAAAACGGGAAAGTAGTGTCTCCCATTTTCCCTGCATCACTTGAATGCAGCACCAGGACAATAAATTCGTAGGATATGTCATCTTTTTAAAACTTAACCCTTCATCATCCAAAACAGGTCTGTTGGGAGTCCGGTGCGTAACGCGTAATGTGACGGGGTTTTTTTTCTCCTTTGGTGACATTTTGGGCACCGACCAACGTGTGTCAGGTTGTTACCGATTCACTCGGTCAACGTTTTCTTAAACCTTTAAAGTCATCGAAGTGCTCGTTTTTGTCACTTCCTTGGCAGCCTGCATCATGAGTCGCCATGACCAGGTAGGCCTCAGCTTGTGCGCAAACCAAATTCTCTTGTATAAATATGAGTTCAAAAGTAACGTGACCTGTTGACTCTATATAGAGTCTATATGTACAGTATATACACATACAACCGTGTTTCATTAAACTAAATATGTGATAATAGGCTATTCGTTTCAGTATCAGTCAGCTTGTGTAACGTCCCATAAACACTGGTCTATTTCTGACAAATTCTGAAATAAGTGACGCAGGAAACAACAACTGAAATGATCCCGTTTTATTAGCAGAATATTTGACTCGTTAAAAAGTCTCTCTTTATTTGAGAATAATTCTCCGACTGGCATTTTCTGCAGCGTAAAATGACAGCTTGTTTGTTTGTTTTTTACCTGATGTTGCTCCTCTGATTATATATCCTAGCTCTGAATGAGCATTTTTAAGTAGAAGCATTTTTTTTTATTAAACATGTAGTGTGGAAACCAGCTCTGCCTCAGGGTTTAAGTGGACAAACATCTGTCGCTGCAGATCCGGATCGTGACCTCTGCCGTTTTTCACGTCGCCGGTCTACAGAGCAGATCTCACAGCTTTTCTACTGCTTTCATTTATCAACCAATAAAAATACAAATACTTAACATTATAGTTTGATAAATAGCATAAACAATTAGATTTTTTTCTCGGATAAACGTGCGAGGGGAGAGCTTATATTAAGTTGATATAACGCAGCTATTATTTCATTGATAACACTTCTGTCATATATATATATATATATATATATATATATATATATATATATACACTGTGGAGGCTTTGAGGCATCCATATCTTCATATCATATACTGCAGGCTAGTAAACTTTATTTTTTATTTTTTTATAATTAGGTGTTTCTGTGGCATTATTCCATCTGGTTTATCAGTCTTCATTAATTTAATCAGCCTTCATAAATAACCCTGAAATCTTCAGACTGTTAATTATTTAATGTATGAAATATCCTGAGTATTAAATGAAATTGATCAAGCATAGTCATAAGTAATATGAATTAAAGTGTCCTGATGACCTCAGTGCTGCATCGATAAAAGTATTGTTTAATAAAATGAGTCATTAATTAATTAACAGCGTTAGGTAAATATGACAATAATAGGCCTAATAATAATGATAATAAGAAGAAGAATAATCTCATTACTGTTAACCTGTTCGCTACTTGATTTTTTAAACTAAAAACGTCACAGCTGATAATAAAAACATATTAAAATCGAAAAGTCAAAAAAAGCTCAAACGCCGTCAGTGCAGAAGATGAACGATGACGCTGACAGCAGATCAGCTGCTGAAAAGAGTGAAACTGATTTTCTCTCTGTTGTTTCGGTCATTTTAATTTGCAGTAGTGTTTTGGGGGTTTTGGTGTATTTTCTGCGAATAAAGTACAGACTGAGCGCGCGACGACTCACTGACTTTCAACATTAATGACTTTGGAAAGATTTGTTTTTTTTAAATCTCTGAAGCTTTGCCATTATTACTGGTTCCCCGAGGCCTCAATCAAATGGCGTCTGCCGGTACAAGTCTATGAAAAGGCGGATTAAATCATTGGGTTTTAAATATTGAAAAAATAAAAATAAATGATAAATCATTTCTCTCCTCCACATCACTTGATTTGTAATATTAAAACGCCCTAAAAACACGTTGTGTGTAAATCATTAAGCTCATTAAGTTAATTTTGTTAGAACTTTTATTATGAGAATAATAAAGAAAAGAAAATTGTCATAATATTCATCTGAGTTCAGTGCTGCTGTCACCCCGTGCAAACCCGTTGCATGCATATATTATACCATCTAGTGGCCACCGAAAATAGCTCTTCATCTTGACTTTTTGACATCTTGTACCTTTGGGGTCAGCTCAGAAAACAGACTCCGCTTCACTCTGCATTATCTATAGCACTGTTAATAAGAGCCTTACTGGATATTAAGACATGAGAAGAAATTATTTACTGCTGCAAAGGCCAATGCTTCTTTATAAAAAAAACTTCTATACACCACTTTAACACTCTGACTTGGTTTAACTGCATCGTCCTGCTCTGTGAAAATGAATTGTGAAATTATGTGGCATTGTCTCGGGGCTGGATATGACCTTGACTGTGTCACCGCAAGCAATGAAAACACAACTGGAAAAGGGAAAAGCACAAACCACTGACACCGTCTGGATATTTTCACCCACCCTGCCCTTGTTCTTTTAGAAACTACTCATTCCACCCAAGGCCAATACACAAGTGGTACATCACATTGTTGTCTTTTTCTCTTGTATTGTAGAGCTACACGTTTTTCTCTGTCCTCAATGCATTTTTTAAATAAATACTGTTGTCTTTTGTCCTAAAAGCAGCCTTACTGACCCGTACACAGGGCTTTACCCTGGGAAAAATGGAAAATAAATCAAACTGTCTGCCAATTCTCCAACAAAGTGAGTCAGTGTGTGCCTATCAATGTGATGTCAAGCAGAGCTCCACGGGTTACTCTGTGTTTTGGTAACCACACTGCGAGGAAGAGTAATAAGCAGTAAGTAGCTGTAAGTGGCAGGAAATGTAAACAGCAGCACAGACGGCAGCTTGGTTTTCATTCAGACAACTGCAGGGGCATTTAAAATAGATACACAGCTGGTTTGTTGGGATTCACACTTAGAGAGTACAGTTAAGCTGATCATCTGAACAACTGAAAATGCACTTATTTATATCATATGTATATATTTAAATACTGTTGTGAAACTGCATCCATCTGAAAAACTCCAAAATCATATGGGAAAACAAATTATTATTGTTTCTATATAACAACTCATTACTTAAAGTATCAAAAAGTACTCATTATGCAGAATGGCCCCTCTCAGTGTGCTATTATATTATTGGGTCTTTATTACAGAGCTATTGTAGTAATATGTAAGATGTACTTGGTCGAGGTGGAGCTCATTTTAACTACTTCATAATATTTTATAAGCTGATCACATGTTTTTTTTAAATGTAAAATCTTAATCTATTAAAGTAACCAGTAACTGCAGCTATCAAATAGGGTCCAAATGTAGTGAAGTAGAAGTATAAAGTAGCATAAAATATAAAATAGAAATACTCAAGTCAAGAGCAAGGATCTCAAAATTGCCACCACTTCTGGAGACTTTGAGTTGGACCGAATAACATGAGCTGTAGCATTCTGAATATAGTGCATTTTTATTATTATGAATGCTATCATTATTATTAATTATTATTATTATTATTATTATTATTATTATTATAAGTATTAGTAGGAGGATAAGTAATAGTGGTAGTAAAAGTAGAAAATTGTAATTTTATTGCAGCAAAACCCATATTTCTACTCCTGTTTGATTGTTAGTAAATGTCAAATTAGATTTGGCAAAAATTAAATAATATACAGCATATATATTAATGGAAAGATACATAAGATTGCAACTACTTATTATTTTCATTACTGATTAAGAAGTTGATTATTTTTGTTATTAATTCTCATTTAGTCTTTAAAAATGTAAGAAAATAGAAGAAAGAATTCCCATTACATGACCTTAAAGCCTTCGGTGGTGCCTTCAAATGTCTTATTTTGTCAGACCAACAGTCCAAAACCCCAAAATACTAGTTTACAATGATACAAAACAGAGAAAAGCAGCAAATCCTCACATTTGAATAACTGAAACCAGTGAGTGTTCGGTATTTTTGCTTGATAAATGACCTAAATGATTAATCATTTATACAAATTGTTGCAGACTAATGGATTCATTGTTTTAGCACTGATAACGGGTGAACAAAAAATGAAAAATCAACATGAAAAAGACACTTTGCTGTTTATATAAAACCCTTTTTGTGTGTTTATAGTCAACATAAAGCTGAAACTGGTTTGCTGTGTCTGGAAAGGATGGCTCCCTCTGCTGGTGAGGACAAGAACCTGCCGGTGTGGAAAAAGGTGATATGGAAAGATGAGACGTTCACTGCCTAATAGCCATGCCGGGAAAAGGTATATTTTGCCTTCTTTTTCTATCTACAATGACACAATTCCTTAATATCCCCAGACTCTTTGTCTGCTCTCCTCCACTTTAACACCAGGGTGAAATTCCCACCACCTTGCCAGTAAAGAAATAAACTTTAATGGCACATTAGACTATTACATTTGCCTCCGCCCACCAGCCCCCAACCCCTTTTTTTCCTGCCTCTTCTTGTAACTTTAATCTAGTGTTTTAAACAGAAATCTCGCCTGATGCAGCAACATGCCAGTCGCCGTGGCAACGTCTCTGTTTCCCCTCCTCTCCAGGGTGTGTTTATGACAGGTCTTGAATTTTTTTCTTGCGTGCTGGTATGAAGGAGGCTCACAGCACGCCATACAACCCCCCCTTTTCCAATGTGAGAATAGCTGCCAAATTGTATTCAGATGTAGCAATACATGAGAGGGCACTGCCAAGAGTCATTTGCAGTAAATACTCCCCAAATGCCCTCTAGATTTCTCACCAAATATCAGATCCACTATGATAGCACCCTTAATCAACCTCAACATTGGAAAGTGGAAGGAAAGGGAAGGGAAGGGGGGGTTACTGCCAGCTTTAAGTATGCTTTTAGTTGCCTAAGTTACAATTGAACCCTCTTTCCCAAAGAAGAATTATCCTTGCATGCGATGGAGCACTAAATGGAGGAGCCCTTGGGACAGAACACTTAATACAGTAAATGGAACCAAGAGACAAGCAGGGAGAAGTTCCTCCGTCTCCTGGAAGCTATTCAAAACATCTCCGCAATGGCTGCATTACTGCAGACACAGGAAGGTAAAATTTGTGGCTGTTACAGTCCAATTAATGTGTGTAGATAGTGCAGACGTGATTTATAGTTTATTTTTCGGCTCTGCTGTGCTGACAAACGAGCTTCCATCCGCCTCTGGCACGCAACAGATAATGCAAGCAGCTCAAGCACATCATGAAAGGCTTCTCAGGTCTGAAGGGCCTTTCGCTGCCAGCTCAGGGCCCTGTGGCCGGCTCTTTTCTCCTCCGCTCACGCCTAAATAAAGACGTCCTTCAAAGCAGCGGACCCCTTTCAGTGGTTTCATGTCACATGTGAAATACCACTTTTGAACGTACGAGTTGATGTAGTTATGAAAACTTCAAGGACCATTTAGAAATTCTTGAGATATTCTGGGGCCTTTTCTTTTCAGACGGTTGAAGTGGGTGTCAGACTGCAGCTGCAGCTTCTGGTTCATGAAGACAAACGCTGCTTTTTGGATGTTTGCAGATAACAGATTTACGTCTCTGACAGGTGTTTATAGTTTAGAGTACAGAAGTAGGGCTCCAACTATCAGTTATTTTTTATCTGTTCATCTATGGATTAGTTTTGGATAAATCTATGAATCATTTGGTCTATGAAATGCCAGAAAAATGACCATCACAGCTTTCAAGGTGACATCCTCGAATGTCTTGTTTTGTCCGACCAACAGTCCAAAACACAAAGATAATCAATTTTTGATGATATAACACTCACTCAAATGTGAGAAGCCAGAACCAGTAAATGTTTGGCCTTTTTGCTTGATAAAATGATTTAAACGATTAATCGATTATCAAAATTGTTGGTGATTCGCTTTGTCCACTGACTAATCGATTAATCGACTAATCAATTCAACACTATACAGAAGCCTTAACCAATTAGTTGGAAAAAGATGATGTCATATACTTCCGTGCAGCAGTGAGAGTTTAGTGACATTTGAATCAAAATCTGATGACAGTCGTTGTTTGTCAATCAAATGTGTCAAACCACACCCACACAGTTAGGGCTGCATCATTAATCTGTCAATTATTTTCTCAATTAATAAATTAATCGTTTTTGGGGTTTTTTTTTTGTAAAAAA
Source organism: Macquaria ambigua (assembly GCA_008360985.2). Classification (NCBI taxonomy): domain Eukaryota; kingdom Metazoa; phylum Chordata; class Actinopteri; order Centrarchiformes; family Percichthyidae; genus Macquaria; species Macquaria ambigua. The sequence continues at coordinate 121,179 of VMKM01000842.1, read as the reverse complement.
TGCCTGACATAATTTTTCAACAGTCGAAGCATCAAATCCTCACATTTGAGAAGCTGGAACCAGTAAATATTTTGGTATTTTTGCTTGAAAAAGAACAAAAACGATTAACTGATTACCAAAATAGTTGTCGATTAATTTTCTGTCGATGGACTAATAGTTGCAGCTCTACACATAGTGCAGGTGAAGCAGAGTTTTTGAGTGTTATATTTTTGACAAATGATAACTAAAGATGTTATTTTCTGAACTTTAACTTTGATTGTTGCTTTAGATTATAAATATTGAATATTGTAGAGACTTTCAGGGGCTTTAGATTACCCAGTTTGAAAATGTAGCATCTATAAACTTTGTAATAGTTATATATACATTTTTTCCTTTCTTTTTTTAAGTGTTGCATTTTGGAAGCAGACTGTTACCATCTATAGGTTATTGTAATTTAAAAAAGTAAATGGGAGTAAGCTCACATTTCAAACATTGACAGCAGAAGTATCAAATGCAACAGCCTACAAATGATGTAATTTGCACTGTAAAGCTAAGATTCTAGGTTAAAAAGAAAATTTTGTATTACACAAGACCAAACATATGATGCTTTTTAACTTCACACAATGCTGACGCACTGCGACGGTCAGTAAAAACACATTTTAGAAATATTCCTGCACTCTGGTGTGTGTTTGTTGCAGCCTCAGATGCCAGAAGTCGATCCAAATCTCGACTCAACTGCAGAACTATTCCAATACTGCAAAAGAATGAAAAACCCCCAAAACTTTAAGTCTCTAAGCCACCACCCCTCCCTGCTGCCTGTCGCTGGCTATTTCTACGACTCTCATATGAAACACTTCTGACGTTAAACACCTGTTAACTTTTATGTCTTGTGAGAGGAGTGGCTGAATGAGGGAGCATTATGTTCAGTGCTAGTCGGCCTGGCCAAATCCCCAGTAGAGGAAAGACCACTCCCAGTGCAGAGAGGCAGCAGCATTGAGTGAGTGAGCCCCCTTATCCCTGCAGCCTGCGAGGATCCCCTCCGCTCAAAACCAACAGTTACCTCTATTCCAGTTGACAGCTGTGTGAAACCACCATCTTTCCACAAGCTCTCTGCTGGATAAACTGCACCGCTGCCCACCAGCAGGCCGCCTTAAGAGGCAAAGCAAGGAGATGTGAGGAGGTTTGAGGCAGCTTATGTTGCTGGTGTCTCCTATCGCAGTCACATTTTTTTCACATTTAGATCCCAGCGCTGAAGTGAGGCCGCTGTAGTGCGTCCAAATAACCTGCACCGCCCACTATGAAGAGTCCAAAACTGTACTTTAAATGCAAGATTACGTAATTCGTGCTTATCACAACAAATAAACTACAACACTGAGTCAAAACACGTTTCAGCTATCCTGCCTTCATCAGGATCAGTCTCATTGTTTCCAGCTTCGTGGTAAATAACTACATACATTTACTCAAGTACTGTACTTAAGTACAATCTTGAGGTACTTGTACTTTAGTTGAGTATTTCCATTTGATGCTTCTTAATACTTCTACCCTACTACATTTTGGAGGCAAATATTGTACTTTTCACTACATTTGTTGGACAGCTTTAGTTACTTCGCAGATTGTATGAATACAAAATATAATCAACTAATAAATTATGATGTAATATTATACATTAGGTTATTATCAGCATATAAAGTAGCTACAATTAGTTCCACCTTTACTTTATATCCAGTTATAATCCAAATGGATGTGAATGAAATGGGCCATCCTGCACTTTTACTTTTGCTACTTTGAATATATTTTGATGCTAATACTTATGTACTTTTATGTAAGTTGAATGCAGGACTTTTACATATACATTACATATTTGTACACTGTGGTATTGCTACTTGTACTTAAGTAAAAGATCTGAGTACTTCTTCCATCAGTCCAATGATCAGTCATGTGACTTATAGACCTCCAATAGTACTAACATTACTACCATCTTTTCAAAATAGCTTTTACTAAATAAAATATAAACTAGTAGAGGATAAAAATAATAATAATGCCAAATACAGTGTTTGTGAAACGTTGGTTGTAATATGAAGGGCTGCAACCAACGATTATTTCCATTATCAATTAATCTGTCAAGTATTTGCTTGATTTATCGATTTGTCTGTGAAATGCAAAGAAAAAAAAGGGAAAAGATGTGAAAAAAATGCCAATCACAATTTCTTTCTTGGGGACCATCGCAAAATCTTCAAAACAGTAAAACAGTCCAAAACCATACCTGACAAAAAAAAAATCCTTTGGAAACAGCAAATGTTTGGGAATTTTTGCGTAAAAGTTGTACGGTGTGTTTTTAACGATGTGTTTGGACTTGAAGCTCACACTGGCCTCCACCTCAATGTGTCCGCTTTCTCAAAGTCAGAAATTGAGTATCTGATACATTATCGATTATGTCTTACAGTATGTGGAGAAATACTTTCAGGTAGAGTAGATTGAAGCACCTAAAAGCAGGTCAGCATCTGCCCAGATTTGAGCTGCCATAGTTCAACCAGTAGATTTAGATTAATATCTTGTGTTGCTGCTTTCTCTGCCTCTCTAAGAATCTCACTCTTGGTGTGAGGTCCCTGCTGAGCTGAAACCAGTTCAGCAGCTACGCAGTCCTCCATCTCATACATAAAACACACTGCCTATAAATCCATCTAATGTGCCTCAAACTGCTGATACTCGGCAGTAGAAACCTGCTTGGCAAATTCAAAAATCATTTTGGACTACAATGCAAACGACTATAATAAAATGACGTCTCAAGTCGCTCCAATGGCATCAGTGAGTGAAAGGAGCGCTGTTTGTCTGCCAGACCTGGTGGCTAAATGAAAGCCGATCCAAACCTTTAAATGAGAGCTGTTGGGCTAATATTTTAAGGCTTGGATTGCAGCACCAGGAAATACCTGGGAGAGGTACACCTTTAAGGAATCAAATTTAGCAATCCGCAGGAATGGTTGGAAAACTTTAACCAGAGGACTCTGGCTTTCCGTAACCTCCCTCCGTGCTTTTTGGATCCCGTAAGTTCAGGTGCAGCGATTAAAGCCTCCTAACCTGTTAATAATGGTGGAATATTTCATTCTGAGTTTGTCAGTTTTATCCCCCATTAGCAGGCAGGAATGTCCTCTCCTCTTCTCCGCTCCGAGGTGATTGGTTAATGTCTTTGGCTATTTACACTTTACAGACAGCACATCCATTTAAGGAAACACAGAGGAGATCATGTTTGAGACATAATAGGGGTCAATTAATAAAAATCTGTATATCCTGCTCCGTGCACTATTTTATCTTTTCATAAACAAAGATTTCAGATTCTCAAACGTGCTGAGTTTTGAAAAAACAGAAGCAACATAGTTTAGGTTTTCTTCAGAAGTTGTAAAGCTGTTTTTTTTTTTTGGAAAAGTATAAATCTATGAAAATATTCGGGACATAAAAATGTGCATGTCTTTTTAACCACCAGAGTCTAAAATAAATAAGTTGTTTTCATTTGCTTCTAGTGATATAAAAATAGAAATTCCGACCATGAGTAAGAACCTGAAGTGATTTATACTTGCTTTGAAACAATGAAGGAAAAAGGAAGCAATATTCAGTATTTTTACCTTTATGAAACAAATGTCTTTACATTGACAGGTAGGCAACATATCTAACAGTTAACTCTAAAACAATACAAATAACTAGATTACCTCCATTTACTCTGCAGCGGGTGTTGTTATGAAGAAGATTCAGTTTATAGAGAAACTGTTCAAGTCGTGTTTTTCCTGTCTGTGACTAATGTGGCTGTTATTTAAAAAAAAAAAAACATCCCTTACCTTCTGAATATTAAGTATAAAAACAAAAACTTAAAAAAAACGTGGGAGGAAAACTCTCCTTTCATTCACAGAATGAATATTGAATAATAAAATTCACAATGAACGCTACGACGCTTCACAGTGATTTCTATGTACCAGTGTTTGGATTTACAACATGTGAATGTGTCACAGTGATGTCTGACTCTGACTGACAGCTAATTTCAGTTCACCCTCTTTATCTCAAAGCACGACTCGGCTGCACATTAGGCCTTTGATTGGCCTGAAATACTCTGGTTCACTGGGCATTACTGAGTAAAACGGAGGAATGATGAAGTCTGATCCAAACCATATGGGCGTAGTGCAGTAGAAGGTATTCTGGGGGATTCCTACACAGATCCTCAGGTTTACACTCAACTATCAGAGGAGAGTGTATAATACTATCCAGAGCTTTTCAATATCTACAGTCAATGAAGCAGAAACAGCTTTACGTGCTAACTGACTGTGGAGGCTCTCTGACCCCCGACAACAAAACTGACTTGGATATGGAGCGCAGAGAAAACACTGCTGGGGCAAACCAGTCCACCGCTGTCAGAGGTTTTAGCGTTTGGCTCTCTTGGAAGGGGGCTCCTCTGATTTCTGTCCTCCCCGCGTTCGCACCACAGGGGGGCTGGCCTCCCGCTTACGGCCCCCCTTCGCCGCCGCTGCCTGGCCCCTCGTCCCGCTGCAGGAGGGAAACAAGGAGCAAGTGTCAGTCCGTTTGTCTACAGTGTCATGTTTAGGTGCTGTAATTATATATTATGTTAATTCAAGAGTTATTCATGAAAAGTGATGCAATAACTGTTCCTTTATTACATATAAGTGCACAGAGTGGAACTTGGTATGTCCACATTCCCCTTTCTAAAAGACCCATTTAACTTGACTTTTGTAATATTAACTTGAATTTAATTTCAGTTAAAAAACAAAATAAAGGAACATTTCTGACAAAATCTGCTAGGAAACTATAGAGTCTGGCAGAAACAAACAAAACCCCAGAAAAACATTGAGAGACAGTCCAAATACATTTTCTCTCAGATATGATTAAAAAAACATTTGCATACTGTAGTAATGAAAATTAATCATTTTGTTGCTTCCCTTAAATACATAGGAATTGATAAGGTATGTTTGTTGATGAGATTTAGAAAGCTGCTGTATTTTGAAAAATGGTTAAAAAGGTTGAATATCCACTTCTCAAACTCAATGATGGGTTAAGATAAAAGTTGTGTTTTTCTAAAGAATTGCATTTGCTAAAGAATATTTATATTCGTTTGTCATATCATATATTTTGTAAATTTCTGTATCCCCTGAGAGTAAGTACTGTATATACTTTTTTTAAAAAGATAATTATCTATAAGTGTACAGAGTGTATATAGTCTAAATAAGGAAACCAGAAAAAGAAACTGAAGAAGGCAAGATAGCCAAAAACATTTGGTGCAAATAATTAAGCATGATGTACTGGAGAAGAGTTGTGCGACATGATTAGTAGTAACCCTGTTCTGTACACATTTAAGAGTGGACATGCAGTGCATAAAAACCATAATGGAAAAAGTGAGACTACTTAATTAAATGTAGTGCATTTTAATCATTTATCATCATTTTTTCAGACTATTTAAGGACCTGTGGATTTAGATTATACCGAGTACACAAAGTCTCTCACCTAAAATACTCTCAAAATAAAGAAAAACAGTATACTGTCAAATCAAATTACTCACAAGTTTACATATGTATTTATAGACAGTGATCCTGTACCTGTAGTGTAATTCCAGATGTTTGATATACCTTCCTTTAAAAACAACTTCATGCAAAATTATTTCTTATTTTTTATTTTGGGAACTCAAAAACATTTTGAAATTCCGGGAAAACCTTTGGTAAAATGTTCTCTTTCACAGAGCGGCGACCTAGCAGTCAGTTTTGTTCGTTCTGCTGAACCTCAATGAGACAAACTCACCGCGTGCCAGCTGCGGTCTCCTCTTTACCGTTCTGTCGCCTTGCCCGGGTGGATGGTTTACTTGGCTTGTTTCTGAGGAGCAATAAAAACAAATATGAAACAACAGTTGTTGCTTTAGTACTAAATCTTCCCCTGCTTTCATTTAATAGGATGTGACAGTGATGATGCCTGCTGGGTGCTTCAGAGTGCAAACATTCAGCACTCAAACAATCAGAGGCTCATTCATCACCACTGACTTTAGATGATACAGTGTCTCATACCTGTCTGATTTTATCTGCAGGTGGTTGGTTTTATACATTTTAATTACTTGCTTTTACTACAGGTTTTTACCAACAATCCTGTTAACAAATAATGAAGTTCCAATAAAGTTTGAATTTCACTGATATTATTGTTGTTATTATGGTTCATTTGTCTCCATGAGTTGTTAAATTACCTCTCAGCCTCCAGGCGAGATGCTGACCGTGTGGTCGCTCTGGTTGCAGTTCCTTTTTCTTCCTCGTCTTTCTCACCATCCTCCTCCTCCTCCTCTTCATCATTCTGCTCACTTTCTTCTGCCTTTTTGTCCTTTTTATCTTCGGGAAAGATGATAAAAGGTCGTCATGGGTTTGATATCCAAACTCCATCGATCGGTTTCCCTAAGACACTTCACTGGAGCTATACTGTCTGTAAAAAACCCACTTTAAAAAAAAAAATATTTTAAAAACATTAAAAAAAAAAACTATGACTTATCCAGTCAAATGGCCAAGCCTTAAACACTGAGATGGAAAACAGTCTTATCTCTCACCACCATATTACCTACGTACTTGCCAAACAGCAGTTTAAAGCTTAAAAATAATCATTTGACCTTCAATTAACAATCAGTACAAAGTTTAATTCATTTTGCACTAATCTGTCAGTGAACTTTGCTCAAGCTTAGACGCTTCGTAACAGAACGTTTCTGGTTTAGATCAAGCGTTAAATTTCCTTACCTGCGTCCTCTGTGGCTGCTGCTGCCTTCGATGGCCGTCCCCTCCGTCTCTTTGGAGTCGTCTCTTGGTCCTCTTGGATTTGCTCCTCCTCAGCCTGGAGAGATAACAACAAATATTTAAGTTCCTAAGTCTGATGAGAGTTTAAATTACATGGCGAATAATCGATGTACAGAGACAAAGACGAGACAAAGGATAAGAGTTAGGTTAAATGTGTTTTAGGTCTTTACACAGACAATAGAGACAGTACAGCAAAAGGGATGGATCCACGTACAGTGTTTACAACATATAGAACAACTGTTGTTTCTTAATTTTACTGCCAACATACATCGTCTGGTTTGACCTCCTCTTGACCCTCTGTCGGGCTCACTGACGGGGAACAACCTGGAAAAAGATAAATGTACAATACAGACACTATGAGATAGAGATATATATATATATATATTTTACTTCATTGAAGAAAAAGTGTTTAAAGTGTGTGCGCGCATGCTTTCTCACCATTGTCTTTTTCAGGTTGTTGCTCACTTTGTTCCTGTTGACTGTTGTCCTTCTTTACCTCCTCTTCAGCCGGGGTTTCCTGTAAAAAATTATAATTTGAATACACATCAAGACACATAAATAAGAGAGACGTGAATACAGATTTAGATGGAGGAATCACAGAGAATGTTTAAATCCACAAAGACAACAAATCTCACCTCCACAGATTCCTCCATTTCCTCTGACCTCTTCCTCTTCACTGCTGGTTTACCTGGAATGGAAACATGATAGATGCATCCCATCATCTCTTTTACATACAAGGACCAGCCAGAAAACATTTTGTAAAGTTTTAACTCGTAGCAAAGCTGCCAGCCTTCCCTCACGTCAGCTATCATCGCCAAATTACTCATTCATGCTATTTTACAGCTTGTTAACAGCGATGACAGCAAAATAAAACTTGTTTAACTCACAACACCATGCTACGAAATGCACAAATTAGATGTTGAGGTTTGGCTCACTTATTCTCTGAGTTGGTAATGCTCTGGCAGACATGTAGCCACACCTCTCCATACAGTTCAAGGAATGTTATTTGCCATTTATAGCGTGCTTGTACACAAGTACAAAGACACTGGACGCAGTTCTTTCAGGAGACAAAAAAACAAGAAGGAAAGTGCAAATATATGACTTGAATTAAAAAAAAAAAAAAAACAATAAAACGTACGTGTGTCAGTGGTCTCTTTGGAGTCGGAGCTTCCTGCAGCTTCAATGTCTTCTTCAACAGGAGATGGCAGATTGACCTGACTTCCTCGCCGTCCAGTTTTCTTTGGTCCACTTTCCTCTTCAGTTCTCTACAGATTGGAAAAATATTGTTAAAAAAAAACACTATAAAAGATAAGGTACAGTAAAATGCAGTCAATGCTTTTGTCCTCTACAAAATATTATTCATTGTTGTCTGCCGACAGGCTTCAATCACCGTGTGTAGTGACTGATGTTAACCAGCTAGCTCACAAGGTCACGTGCAGAAATATCGACTTGTAATAATAAACCTGGTAATGTGAAGTTTCTAACATTCATGTATATGCTGCATGTTTGTTAAAGTACCTCTTCTCGCTCAGCTGGTTTCCTTGGTGAAGTTTTATCGGCGCTCTCCTCGTCTTTACTCTCATCCTTCTTCTGAGTATCTGAGGTTAAAATAAACGATAGAAACATCACAGAAAACAGAGTCAAGACTCTTCTTTTATTCTATAAACTGCAACTGTGAGGAGGACAACTTGTTCATTCAAGTACAAAAAAAGGGAAATCTTTAAAGACAAACATTTCATGAATTAATTGCAGTCTCAATCAACTACTTCTATTTTAAACATTTAATTCCATTTTTCGGTCTTAATATCTTGACTTGATTTTAATATTTTGGGTGGCGCACAATATAATCTAATTATTTATTTATTTAAATGATCTCCATTAGCTGAAGCCATAGCTTCCTGGGGTCCACACCTGACGTACAATACATAACACATTACGTGATGAACATTAATTGCATTAATATACATAAAATTACATTGATATACATTAATACATTAAAACCAATAAACACTGTACACACATTTAGGTAGAATACTAATTAAAAATAAACATATAGATGATATTTAAAAAGAGTAAGAATTATACAATGAAACAAAATATTGAAATGCTAGCACAATATTGAAAACTAGCAAAGTTATACGTCGTACTTTGTCATCTGCATGCCAGTAAATGCCTCTGCATATTCTTTTTAAAGGATGATTTATTTTTTATTAAACGGATATTAAGGGGTAAATTATTCCAATTCATTATGGCTCTGTAAATGACTTAGTTAGTCCTTGGGCTAGGAACCACAATGTGACCGTTACCAGCAAATCTGGTGTTGTGGTTCTGTGTGTTATTGCAGTAAACGATTTGGTCGAATAGAAATGTTGGCATCTTTGAGTTAATGGTACAGCTGAACAATGTGGCCATGCTTGAGGAAGCCCTTTGCTCAGTGGTGAGCCAAGAGAGGTTGGAGTGCAACTTTGACTGTTAGCAGGACAATATGACAACTATGATGAAAAGTATAGTTAAAAATGTCCAAATAATAAACCACATAACACGCGTTTCAGGCCTGAACAATCATCTCCACAATATATACCTCTGCAAATCACAATTCTTCTCATAATTTGAAGATTATCAAAACTTATTTCAGGCTTCAACAACATCCACGTTGGCTAAGTTTAAGTGATAATCTTACCAGCAGTGGCTTCTTTGGCTGCAGCTCCTGAACGTCTTCCCCCGCAGCTCGGAGTCTCCTCCACTTTCTCAGGTTCTTTAGGTTGGTCCTTCTCCGCCTCCTCGGTGGTTTTAGATGATCGACCCCTGCGTGGCGTTTTGACTTCCACAACCTTCTCCTGATCGGTATCCTGGAGATAAAAAAGTGTCCATGAGCAAACAAATTCAGATGTCAAATAAAAATATGTACCAAGAAGTGTCATTTCCACGCTGTCAACAAGAACACACAAAGCAACCATTTTGCAATTACATGGTTATTCTGTGATAGAGGTGATATAAAAGGCTGTATTTACCTCAGCAGACGGTTGCTCTTTACTTTCCTTTTCATCCCTCTCGTCACCTGATCAGTTTCAAGAACATAAGCGAATACAACATTTCATAAAATTAATAAAAATAATAATCTGTCAAAACTCACTTCAAAAGGCAGTTAAGCTGTTAGAGGGGAGCTCTTCAGTGGAATCTGTTCATCCATAAATGATTAATATATTGTGTATATTACGTGTTTTCTAAGTCTTTCTATTGTCACAAACTTCAAATTCTTATAATCTTGAAGTTTGGTGTGGAAAGACAATCTCAGCTACTGTACCAGATTCCTTCACTGCTGCAGCTTTCTGAATGGACAGCTTTCGTTTACGTCTTCCTCTTCCCTCCGTCTTCTCTTCCTGCATGACAAAAAAAGCGTTAGCACAGAGGGTAGGGTTTTTACATTTATTGCATAAGTATGCGCAGAATTTCAAACAAACTGTTTGGCATTACCTTTTCTGACAGGTCTGATCCCTTCTCGTCTCCCTGGCTGTCTGTGCTGGAGACATTACCTGAAAAATACAAACAAATAGCAACGACTGTGATTAGATTAACTGTGAAAGGGCTGACGTCTACAGTGGAGGAATAAGAAAATAACATAACATGAAGATTAGTATTCAGTTCCAGTTTCAGCTTCCTGAAGGTCACTCACTGGGCAGTGGAAATACAGCAGCAACAACTGAGGAAAATCACAACATGAGGGGGATTTTTTTTAAAGTCACATGACTCACTGATTTGTTTGACCAGTTTGGACGGACTCTCGGGTCCACTCTCTCTGATCTCCTCAGTCTTCTCTGGGACACTGTGCTCCATCTGAACATAATTTATAAAGACACACAGATCAACAAAAGGAATAAAATACATAGACAGCAGGCAGATTAGATAAAAACGTTAAAATAACGTGTGGTGCAAATGTTACAGGCATCTGAACAAAGTGTAAGTGAGCATGACTGGAGGTGGAACACTTACAGTTTGTGGCTCACTCGTCTCTGTTGCAACAGTTTCTTCCTCCACTGTCTTACTCTCAGCTTCACCTAGTGGTGAACAGAAGTAGGGTTTAAAATGTTGCCTATTTTACAGCTTTTGATGAATTCACTTAAAATATCCACCAGATACAATTACAGTATTTAGAAAGATTTTAATGTTTAAAGTTAGATAAGAGACTTACTATTATCTGTGTCCATCTTGGCCTGATTGTCCTCGACTACCACTTCTTCTGCCTGTTGTTTCAGAGAGATGACTTAGAATTTTAGTTTCACATGAAAATTTTAAGAACAATTAAAATGGGTAAACCATGAATGGTACCTCACCTTGGGGTTCGTCTTTGTGTCGGCAACATCTGGCTCAGTTTGCTCTAAAGTAACGATATGATGCTAAAGTTAATAGCCAGCCAAAGAAAATCAGCTTGTTCTTTTCAACCAGAATGTTTTCAAGCACTCACCTTGTTTACTGGAAGTTTCTGAGGATTGTTCAGTGGTATCAGAAACAACTGTGCTTCCCTTTGTGGTTCCTCTGACATCTTCTGTTTCAGCCACAACAGCATCAGCAGCTGAAATATTGTAGAAAGTAAAAAAAAAAAAAAAAAAAAGTAAATGAGCACTAGAAATCACGAGAAATATTAGTTGCACAGATCAAAACACAAGAAGCAAGATTTGAATTTAAGCTAAAATAGAAAGTTTACCATCTTTGCCAGCTGCTGCTGCTGCTGGTGCCATTTTTCCCTCTGGCTGCGTTTCAGGAGCAATTTCTGAACCTTTGGCTTCATCCTCATTTAAAGGAGCCTGGCATTCATTTGAGGTTGTGTCGTCCTGTGTAGAAGACAGAAGAATGATTTTCCACAGCAGAATAGCCCCTTAGAAAAATGCTACTCTCAAGGCATTTTCCATCCGTTTAAAGTATATTTTTGATCCAAAAGAAGCTCAGAGGGAGTAGTGAAATAATCCAAAAAGGCTAAATAAAAGCCACACAGGACAGAGGCAATTTAACTTTACAAATGTGACATGTATTTTTTTACCTGTGGAGCAAGCGACTCCGACATTTCCACCCTTGCCACTTCCATCTCTTTCTCTGAATTTTCAGACACATCTATAAGAGAGATACATATTTGTATTTAGGGAAACATTCTGACATGTTTATGTAGCCAGTAATACATTCTGCCATGTGTTTCATTTACCTGCAGTGTTTGGTTTTTCATCAACAAGCTCAGCAGTTTGTTGAGATGCAACCGGTGACGGCTCAGCGGCTGTAAACTCAGTTTCAGCAGCTGTTTGCACATCCATAGGAGGATGCTGCTCTTCGTGTTCAGCTGCAGTGGTTTCCATCGGTGGTGGGGCAGTCTGATTCACCACTGGCTCTTCCCTGGGATCTTGGCAAATTAAGGTGGAGGACACTGTACTGTCAGGATCCATGGAGAGCAGAGTCAGAGCTGCTTCTTTCATCTTCATATCAGCGTCCTGAAGGGTCATCTCGGGTGTCGCGTCCTCTCGACTGCTCTCGGGCAGAAGTCTCGCCTCTGCTGAGGCGCAAACGTCCATGAGAGCCAGCAGAGCGTCGGCCTCAGCCGGCACAGCTGGCATCTCGCTGAGCCGGGACTCTGTTTCGCCTTCGGGTGGCTCAGGGGTGATGTCGCTTAAAGCATCGCAGGTGTCGTCTGAGAAGGAGGTGGTGACAGTGGTGGTGACGGGATCCGAGTCTGTGCTCGTGTCTTGGAGAACAGAGCGTTTCTTCGGCTGCTCCTCTACATCGAGACTGAGCGAGGAAACTGAAGACTTTGAAGATTTATCAGACATTTCCAATTTGTCTTCCCTGGGTGCTTTCTTCTCTTCTTGGCTATCATCTTTCTTTTCTGGGACTTTATCCTTCTTCTCCAGTTTTTTCTTTGCGCTCTTAATTTCTGATTTCTCATGGAGAGGTTCGTCTGAGACTTTCCGCTGTTCCTTTGCACTTCCCTCTTTTTTCTTCTCCTTTGTTGTCTCAGGTTTGCTGAGGGGTGCACCTCCTGTACTTTTGACTTCTGAACTCTGAACTTTATTATCGGTCTTTGATAACAACAGAGTCTTGGTTTCCTCTTTGGATTTTGATTTTGATTTTTCCATGATTCTTCCTTTTTCCGTTGGCTTGACCCTTTTAGGATCTTTGTCAATTTCAGAGCCGGACTTGTTTGATTTCTGGCTGTCTTGATCTGCTTTAGTCTTTTCCTTCTCGCTGTCTTTACTATCTGTTTTCGATTTGGGTTTGTCTCCTGGTCTGTCCTCAGTGTGGCTCCTTGACCTTTTCAGGACTTCCTTGGAGTGTTTATCTTTCTTCTTGCTGCTGTCGGACCCGGGCTCCATGTCAGACCGATCCTCAGAAGAGCCAGCAGAATCTGGGCGGAGCAGCTGCTTGAAATCACTTTTAGCTGAAGTTTTCTCTCCTTTGGCCTTTTCCTTTTCTTTGCTCTTATCCTTATCTTTCTCCTTTTCCCTAATTTTGTCCTTCTCTTTCTCCTTGTCCTTCTCTGCTTTGACAGTCTCCACAGACGGAGCTTTCGCCTTCTTGACAGTTGCATCTTTAGGACCCTCGTCTGCCACACCTTCTGACACGGACGACTTTCCTTCTCTTGTGGTTCCTGCCATTTTCTTCTCACTTTTAATCTTCGGCTTCTTCTCGCCTTTCTCTTCAGACGACACTTTAACAGCAGCACCTTCCTTCTGCTGAGACTCATCTGCCTGATGCTCTGATTTTTTCTCCTGCTTTTGTTTCAGCTTGACGCGTTCATCTGACAAGCTGCGTTCTTTCTCTCTGCGTTCTTTAGAGTGAAGTTCTTTGCGGGACAACCTATCAAACTTCCCAACTGAACGTTGTTTGAGAGCCTCTTGGGAACCCTGCTCCAACTCCAGGATGAAGGAGTGAGTCCGGCCTTTGTCAGGCAGCTTTTTGGCTTCACTGGAATCTTCAGAGATGCTGCCGCTCATCCTTCTGTGCCTCTCATCAGACGACGCAGATTCTGACAGATTTCTTATCAATTTCGGTTGTGGAGTCTTTGGGGCTGTGGATTTCACTTCCTAATTTTAAAACAACAAAACACAAAAATGCTCGTTACAGCTCATCAATCCAAGGACAAGCCTGTTAGCTATAATGAAATTGGATTTATTCATGACGGATTTCACATACCGCTTTCTTGGCTCCTTCCGTATCTCCTTTCTTTTTGCTCGAAACATCTCCTTCTTTCCTGATGGGTGAAATTGATGAAAGCATTTACATAGTGTACGATACAAAAATATCTAAACATCTGATTGTGTTCAGCAGCTGCTATTTGAATATTTGTCTGAGATTTTTAAGACATACCTTGAGTCTAGCTTCCTCTTCCTGTTGAGAGCCATTTTTTTCTCCAGAACTTTCCGTTCTTTGCGAGCCTGTTTGGCTCTGGGGCCCTCCAGCCCAGCAGAGTCTCCACTCTTTTGTTTTTTGTGATCTGTGTAGGAAATAAAGCCTGGTAAATGACGGGGCAGTTCAGAGTGCACAAAACTATTTTGAGGACGCGTTCGATTTTTAAGATGGGAACGATGAGAACATGCAGCGTGACTAAACAAACAGGACATCACACACTGCAATTTACAGATTTTGTGACGTAAAGCAGGAACACATTTGAAGAGAACATTTAGACACAATTAAGTGAGTACACATTGCTCTAGTTCTCACACCATGCAACCCAAAAATCTTGTGGAAACTCCAGCTTTTACGCTAAAAATCAAACAGGTTTGAAATAATGGTGATGCTCCCAAATGGACCAAGGAGAGAGACTTTAAGCCCACACAGCAGAACATTACACATTTAGATATAAACTTACACTAATCTAATCTCATAGAGACATTTTTGGTTGCTGTACTCGGCCAAAATGTCATGTAACATGTCCCCACTCTTATGTAGTACGTAGTGGGGAGGAAGATGAAAAATAGCAGAAGAGGCGAGATTATAAAACGTGGGATGACAAGAAACTCTGAAGCCAAATTCAAGCCCAACAACTGTGAAAGCACACACAACATAAATACATTGCATTTATAATATTTAGACAGAAATACCTTGTTCTTCAACCTGCGCAGCTTTTTGTTTACGCTTCTCTTCCATTCGCTCTCTGTTCTGTTGTCTATTGAGCAGCCTTTCCTCTTTGTCCCTCGCCTGTGAGAGACATCAATGACAGAAACTAATAATTAAACTAAAGGACCATAAAAATCTGTGTGGTTTTAAAGTTTGTGATCAACTCATTTGCCAAGTTAAAACCTTTGATTTAGCTATAAGTAGAATTAAAGCAAAGATGCTCTTGCTGTACCTTTATCGTTAACGTTAACATAAACTCACCGCAGATCTCCGACGTTCCTCCACAGTGATTTCATCATCCGAGTCGCTATAGTAACGGGAGTAGAGGAAGGGCTTGTGAACGTAGGCCTTGCGGCGAGGTTTACGATCTTCTTCTCCTGCGTCTCCACTGGCTTGTTTCCTTTCTGCTATCTCATCTTGATCTGGTGGCAGAAAAACACACACAGAAAACATTACAACCCAACACAGAGAGTAGAGCTCAAAATAAAATATCTGCGGTGGTAGAGGCCATATTTAACACTTTGTGACACAGCAAACTGCTCAAAATGTGTTTGAAAACTCAGGCAGGGATAAAAAGTAGAGACCATCTGGTGGAAGCTCCCCCTCTTCAGAGGAGTCAGACACCAGCTCTTCGTCTTCGCTTTCTCCCTCGAATGACGACAGGTCGCTGGTGTGGACGGAGCTCACTGTGATGTCGCTCAGGCCGTCCAGGTCCGAGTCCTCCAAAAAGTATTCTGCAGGGAGACACATCAGTATTTAAACTTAATTTTTTCTTTCTTTTAGTCTATTTAAAATTACTACTTAAAGAAAACCAAACATATGAAAGCCAACATGTGTCTTACAGATGTATTCTGTTTCTGGTGTTGTAATAACCAAGATCAATTGTTACCAAGATAACAGTGGATCAAATATCCGCAATCAATGTTGTAATTTGATATCATCCATTGACAAATTCACCTGTAATTGTAATGTAACTGAAGTGCAGTAACCTGAATATGTATTACATCAGGTATACCAATATTTGCAGCATACAAATTCTAAGGATTCATAAGGTCAGAATCCATGCCATTAATATGTTTTAGTTCTGCAAAATACATTTATATTTATTATGTATTTATCTGTCAGGGTTTTTTTTTTTTGATTAATTGTTGAAGATTTTAATTCTATAAAATGTCTAAAAATCCTGAAAAGTGGCTGTCACAACTCCCAGGAGCCCAAAGTGACATCTTCAAATTGCTAAAAAACCTAAAGATATTACGTTTATAATGACACAAAACTAAAAATAGCAGCTTATTTTTCTGACTGAACAACAGAATTGTTGAGATTTCCATCACTTCATAGTTGACTTCAGCGATTCATTTTCTGTCATTTGACTACTACTCAACTAATCATTTCTGCATGATCTTTATATCCATGTCTACCATAAGAAAATGCATTTAAATCCCTTTAAAACTGCCACATGTGGTTTTATCAAGAATGCTCTAAAACTGAAAGCACACAGAGGGTACGACAGCCCACCTTCCTTTATCCTCTCTCTGGCTTTCTGCTTGGCCTGACTTGTAGATTTCAGCAGATCATCATCCTGCTTCTCCTCTGTGGCTTTTCCAGTTGTTTTGCTGGCAGCTTTATCTTTCTCCTCCTCTGTCTGCTCCTGAGCTCCTGACTCCTCCTCTTCCATCTTCACCTCCTCTATTAACCCTTCTTTTCCCAGATCCATCTGTTCCTGAGTGTCCTCCGTCTTCACTTCTAATGCCTGGACCTCCGATGCCAGCTCCTCTGCCTCTTCCAGTGTCTTCTCGTCATGGTGGCTGTCTCCTTCGTCAACAACGCACATGTCCTGCTCGCCCTCCTCCACCAGCTGCATGGGCTCGTCGGAAGCTTGGCCTTTACGTCCTTTATCTGTGCTTGAGCTGGCCCTGACGCTAGCCTCCTGGTTGAGAGAGGTTATGGTGTCCAGGATGGACATGGCGTCGCTGGCTGACGTGGCAGCTGGAGCAGACGACGAGGCTGTAAAAATGTAAAGTCATGAGTTAACTATGGTCAGTGTTTAACATTTAGGAGAAATTCACCATTCTGTTTGCACCTCATAGTGCAAGGCCAGCTAGAAAGCAGCTTTCCTGATGAGCTTTTAGCATCTTGTGCTAAGTTAGTTCAGCAAGGCGGAGCAAGTTTCAGATACTTTGCTCCTTTTAAACTGAATAAACTGCAACCTGCCCTCAAGCTAAATTCTCTCATTCCTCTTGGAAGTTTTCTGATGTTTTTATGACTGTAGTAGTTTTTATTAATTATATTTTCTCACTTGATTATTAGTCGTTTGTTTATGAATGTTTCTTGTTCTTAGATCTCTCAAAAAAAGAGGTTTTGATCTCAATAAGACTACCCAGTTAAATGAAGTTACTAAATGCTTATTGATATGTTTGAAATCTAATTTCAGCAGTGTGTAAATCTGAAGCCTCACTGTGCAGTGAGAGGCAGCCGCCAAGTGATGCATTACATACATCAGAACAAAGACAAATGAAAGGGAATGAAAGTTTGGTAGAAAGGAGAAGTGAAGTGGCGCTGGCGCTTCAACTTCCGGCAGCTTTCTATCTATAATTCAACATTATGGGAAATATGCTTATTTGCTTTCTTTCCGAGAGTTAGATGAGAAAGAAAATAAGCATGTTTCCCCAAAATTTTGAACTATTCCTTCAACTTGCAAAGAACTAGGGGAAATCCAAACAAGAAGATGGCTGTTGTCTGCAGTTCAGTAGATACCAGCCACAAGCAGACACCTGCATGCCGACCACCATATGAACGGACCAAAGAGGGAAATTAAATCTTCTCCTTCAGTGGTCAAAATCATTATCACAAACATCACAACACCAAACATGGCAGTCATGGTTGATAAAGGGATGAAACGCCATGTACCTTGCTCAGGAATGCTGCTGTCTGGTTTGGTCTCTATTAAAGGCAGTGGGGCCGGTGGCTCCTCAGAGCAGCTGCCAGGTGACAGAAATTCACGGACCACCCTCTCCACCTGCGGTCTGAAGATATGGTTGATTTTGGGATCCACCACCTGGGCCACAATCCTGTCCACTCCCTGCTCCAGCATCCCAGATCTAAGAGGAACAGTTGGATTTAACACTGGGTTCCTTGCACATTAAACTAGTTTGAAAAACCACAAAAAAACCCACAGCTTTTTTTTTGTTTTACTTGAAAAAGTACAGAATACTTTCTGATGCTGAACGGAAGGTGGAAAAGAAAGATATTGTTCCATTGTCACTTACTGCAACACGAGTTGTCTGATGTTGTTTCTCAGCTGGTTCTTGTTCAAATGAGGGCTCCATGTGTGGTTAGAAAGGTGATTAGAGACAAAGTTGTCCACTCTTTGTTTCAGGTTCAAGTAAGCTGGCTGCAAGAGAAAAAGCAATTATAGTACTAGCTTCAAATAGGCAATTCATGACTAATCCACCTTTAGTAGCCTATTTAAAAAAGATGTGTTACTGCTGTGTGGTAAGGCGGCTAAAGTGCAAACTGTTTTGGTTCTGTGTTGTTATAACAGCAAACTTGAGAGTCAGCTGCCAAATTGCAAACTTTTAAATGCAATCAGCAACCAAACTCAGTGTCCTTTTCCAACGTTAACGTTTGCCTTTTGTTTGTGTCAAAATTTGATCAGTTAGTCCGTAGTCTGTCTGGATTTCTGTTATTGGGGGTTTATATCAGTTTGTTTATATGAGAGGTGTAACAGGGAGTTCACCTCTCTGGGGTCTAATTGACATAGGGTTACATTTTTTTCGTTAGATAAATCTTAAAAGATTCATCCTAACCTTTCTCTAATAGCTAATATTCTAGCTCACGGTAATAATGAGCAACTGAGTTAACATTATGTGATGTGTTTACAGTGTAGCTTTGGTAACGTTAACTTACCGGTAGTACAATACAGACACCTGCTTCCAATTTCCCCTAAAATAGACTCACCCATAACTGTAAATGTTACATTATCAGTTATACGACATACTAAAAATCGGTAAAACAGTCGAAGATTTCACGTTATGAAGATGTTTTCAATCGTTACCTTTGTATCAACGTCTGCCAGGCAGTCCCTCCTGAACTGGTCGAAGAGTCCCTGTGTTTTTAAATGGCTGACGATCATTGACACCAGCTGTGGGTCTCCGGGTGGTAAACCAGCCATGTCTGAATGTAGGTAGCGTTAGCTTAGATTCGGTTAATTAAAATGGTTAATGCTGACAGTACATCAGGTAAAATCCGACTTGAACGCACCAGGTTTCTGTTATGGTTTATGAAGTTCGAAGCAGGTTTTGACCCGGAAGGACAGTTTATCCTATGAAAAAAAACGATTCCACTGAACCGGAACAAGTTCGAAAGTGAGGGCTTCAGTACCAAAGTAAAAGTCTGGTAACATTATTAAACATCTGCTGAGTAGGGCAGGATAAATGGCTATAACGCATACAACAGCTATGATAATGTGTGCTAGGCAACCAGGAAGATCAAACGTCGACACAAACCATGTTGTGCGAGGTACAGTTTTACTTATAAAGACACAACATAACGTTAACGCTATCATAGAAAGGTGCCGAATGCAAGAAATATTCACAGACAAAACAAGATTTAAAATCGAACTAAAGCTGGCCCAAAGAACAATAAAGTTAAGGCTCAGAAAGCATAATGGAGCCTTTTTGATTAACGCCAACTGTGAGCTAACTAGCTACTGGGCAACTTTTAGCTAGTGACGTTAGGTATACACGTAAGTTGCCACTTCATTTTCATTAAAGTTGTAATAGTATTTTTGCGGAAACTGTTTAAGAGAGGTATTGATTCAACATCATGTTAGTATTTTGTCAACCCCACCCTCGTTGATATTAAATGGAGTTGACTGAACATTAAACGGAAACTCGGTGTAAAACATTTCATTTTTTCATGTTCATTTAGCGACCTCTAGCGGCTTGAATGCAACAAGAAACATCTACACTTCCTTGACATGGTATCAAATCAGCCTCTAGACTGTTTCCGACGACACAAGCTTTTAGTGGAGATTAACGGCAGTGATCTTTGAAAACAGACAACATGGAAAGACAAAAGTGATGGCAGCGGTGGGATTCGAACCCACGCCCCCGAAGAGACTGGAGCCTTAATCCAGCGCCTTAGACCGCTCGGCCACGCTACCGTGAGACAGTATATCAGTCAAGTAGCTTTTTAAAGGCAGAAACTTCGCTCATACAACATTTTCTACAAGTACTTAGGTAGTAATTCAGTTTGGATCCGGGTCACTTGCACATATTAATAACTATGTCATACTTCGGAGTATACATGGTTCGCTGTTTTGTTTGGTACTCACAGCTAAAACTGATGCCGCAGCCCTGCAATAAATCCTACATTCATGATGAGTATATTTCACTTTCTAAAGTTATTAGGTCCTAATATTTTATGATATACTGTTACATAATCGTTCATTAGATGTCCACAAATCCTTTTATGATATTTATTAGAAATTTAAAGTATAGGCTTGAGGAAAAATAAAACATGCTTTCTACTCCAACCCTCAAACACCTTATCTTAAACTATTGAGAATATATTCAGCTTCAGGCAATCTAACAGTAGTACTTTGGTGTCAACACCGTAAAGAAATCCGAAACAGAGCTGTGTCCATTTTAACAAGTTTCAGAAAAGAAATGCCAATAAAAACACAAAACACCTCTAGACAACATACTAGACATAGATAGTGACATCACACTGTACAATATAAAATAGTGGGTATACATTTATACCCATCATAAAATGTGCCAGAATAATGGCAGTTTAAAGCCCATGGCAGTGAAACCAAAACATGCTGGCCCAGAGTCTGTTGTGAAGGACAGATAAAAACACCCCTCAGTAGGAGGTACGCAGGCAGGCGGGCTCAGGATTTCTTGGCGGGGCAGATGGGGGGTAGGACTCGGCGAGAGTTGGTGCGCACCCACGGGTGGTCAATGACACTCTGTAGTGAGAGACGATCGACGGGGTTGTGGCGGAGCAGCTTGGAGATCAGGTCCCGTGCACCGTCCGAGATGTTTTTTGGGAACTTCAAATCCACCTGTAAACAGCAACGTAGCATTTATTCATTAAATCTGAACAATGACAGGTGCAGTGTAAACTATGACATTTATTCATTAGAGATGCACAACCCTGAAGTTTATCTTTAGATGTTTTTAGTACCTTTGGATTGATTAATTGAACAACTATTGCCCAATTCCAGGTGAATACAGTCAGCTCATGGTTTGGTATGCTACAGGGTTCATGGATTGAAATACTTCTTTTTAAGTTTCAGTTTCCTAAAATCAGTGCAACATGTCTAGATAAAACCCTTGACTATTCTGGTTGTTGTAAAAATTCAAGCAATCCAAAAGGTTCCTCTCATGTACTGTAGAATGAAAGTGGGTTCTGCCAGATGTTTTCCCCAAACTTTCCTTTGGAAAAAGCTTACATAACATATTCACATTTGGCCAATTGGGTATATCAGACACCCAACACCCACCTTCATAATTCTTTTGTATGTTTCTGAATGGCTGGCAGTTTCAAAAGGTGGGTTGCCGACCAAGCATTCGTAGCAGAGGACACCAATGCACCACAGGTCCACCTTCTCACTGTGGGTGTGGCCCTCAATCATCTCTGGAGGGAGGTAGTCCAGTGTCCCGCACATCGTACGACGTCTGAATAGATTTAAAACAAAAAGGTGAGCAGAGAAGCAGAAACAAGCAGATTCATGTGACATGATGCAGCAGTATCAAGCAGTTTCTGACAGAACACAGTGGCGAGTTGACATTGTGGAACCTTAATGGCCCTGTGGTCCCTCACCTTAGAGAAGGTGCATGGACGGACCAACCAAAATCAGCTATTTTCAGCTCTCCACGATAGCCGAGAAGCAGATTCTCTGGCTTGATGTCACGATGAATCACTTTCTTCTCATGGCAGTACAACAGTGCATCAGATATCTCCTCCATGTACTGGAAATGTAAAGAGTTTGGCATCACAACAAGATTTTAACACTTAAATAATAGAAATTATTCGAGATAATTAAAACAAGATTGTAGATATAATCATGTCCACTAGTCAAACTGCCCTTTAAAACACAGGATACAGTGAGGATTTACTAAGTTCACTGACAAACAATAATAGCACAAATGAAAAGCTCAGCATTTTAAAAGCAGCAACAACTCTTACTGTGGCAGTACGCTGGTCATCAAATCTTCCACATCTCTGTAGCTCCTTGTACATTTCACCACGTGGGGCGTACTCGAGCACCAAGAACACCCTCTTTCGGTCATGGAAATAATTGTAGAAGCGCAAGATGTTGGGGTGCCTGAGGAGAAAACAGATTATATTTTGAGGCAGCTTTTAGACGGAAATTTAAAGTCAGCGAGTTCATAGCATACAATAAAAATTCCTATTTAAGCAAGTTGAGTAAATATGAGTTGAATGAATGTGTTAATCTGGTATCAACCTGATAAGCTAAAACCAAAACGCAAAAACACAAAATATTTGTGGAAAATACACCACCATTAAAACACTGGTTAGGCTTTAACAGACCACTAATCTATACTTAAAACCAATAACTCCAATGAAAACATGAGCACTTAAATGAGTTTCTCTAACTAAAAAAAAAACCCCATCTCCATTGCAGTCACTGGGAAGTTGTCAAAAATGACACAAGCTGCATTTCATGTTACTGAACACATGCACTGCCACCAGGATTTGAAGAGTTGTTTTAGTGCGCCAGAAACTTTCAGATTGTTTTACCCAATCACCATAATATGAAATTTCTAGGAACAATAAAAATGATTTTTCAAAGTTTTGGTGCAGGTGGTTTTTTTAGATGATCACAATATGCACTAAAGGCTCAGGACAACAAAAATGTACTACCGTTTTCATTTAGCTCAAAGCGCATTTAACCTTTAAATAATTCTTGTGAGCGTTTGATAAGTGTTCCTGTAATCGTCAGCAGATGGAAGCAAATAGTCTGTACCAAGGAACATTTTGCCCAGAATGAAGCCTATCAAGTACTCCTTACTCCCCAGTAAATTTGAGGAAGGCCAATATATTGTTGAGATTATGAAAATGTTTTCATGATACTCACTTGAGATGTGCCTGAATCTCAATCTCCCTCCTGAGTTGATGCTCCACACCCTCCTTTTCCATCTGTGACTTGAACAACACCTTCAGTGCCACAATGGATTGCAGCTTCTTCACCCTTGCAAGGTAGACATTACCAAATTTGCCCTTCCCTAGCGGTCGGCCAATGTCAAAGTCATCGATGGAGACTTTCCTGATGGAAAATAGATGGATTATTCTCATGTTAACCATTCAAATGGTAGAAGCCATCACTTGATGTTTGAAAGCGTTGCAAAAAGCTGAACTGGCAACCGATACACAACTCAAGAAGTACAAGGGAATATACTTACTTTGAGGCTGAACTGGAGGATGAGCCAACACACTCTCGCCCAGGGCCTAAAAATGATAATACAATCAAAACATGTACATTTCCTGAGGTGTCTGTCTGTTGTCTGTATGTGAGGAGGGGGATGTTACCTGTTACTCTCTCCATCTCTGCTCGTGGCTTCACCTGAACACGCTGTGGGCCTGCCATCATGCTAGTGGTTGTGAACTGATATTCAGAAGCAAACACACACAATTAGGAATGCATTGATGGTTTTGTTTATGCCAATACTAGTTTCCAATATTTTCATACCCATATCAGCCAATACCGGCATTCTGAAAATTTGTCAGTGGCAGTACAATTGCTGGTATTCAACTGGGCAAATCTATACCTATATCTTTGTTTTACAAATATTACATCTTACCGGTCGTTGGAAACCCCTGGGCTCATAGTTTTCCTTATTCTGTAAAGAAATAAATACACACAACTCACATTAACTTACAGTACATTTGAGCTTCTGTGTCTTGTCTTGTCATTCAGACTTATTATTGTTGTGTTTCTCATTTCAGACAATGTTTAAGGAATGCACACCAAACAGGATGTTTTAGCAAGTTTGCACCAATTAATCCTGAGAAGACTCCACATGTCACACGTTATGTGGGTTGTTTTTTTCTCTTTAGCATAGATAATTTTAACCTCAGCTGCTTTGCTCAAATTCTGTGCCACATTTATTAAACCAGAATGATGACTGAAGGTTGACGATACCCAGAGCAAAAACCTATAGAACCAAAGACACGAGTAACTTTAAAAATGTGCCGTAATTGTTTTACTACCTTGTAATGAGGTAACCAAAGACCATTTATTATTTAAATAAACTATGCTTTAACGCCAAAGTATTGTCATGTTTTCAGTTACAGACTTGTATTATCTAATTAGCTGCAAGTGCTTCCTGTGGGTTCAGTAGATACGTTTAGCTTATGTTCCATTTAAAAATGATAAAGGTTCAGTAGGCCACTGTTAACGTTGGTTGTCTCATATTGGGTGTAATGCAGGGACTACCTAACGTTACTACTCTACGGGTTAATTTAGTTTAAATAACTTCTAATTCATATCATTTGCCGTGTATGCACATTATATACAGCTTATTATTTTAACAAAAGATAGCGTGGCGTTATGCTAAGTTAGCTCAGCTGTGTTTGTCACGAACACAACGCTAACGTTAGCTAGTTAGCTAAAAATCTGGCAACATAAGCAACATAATTTGCGTTTATATGAATCGTTCGTTGTACTCATCCGTTGCTCAGACTTACTTTGCTATCGAACATGAAAAAAACAAAACTTACCTGCATCGTTGTGAAGAATTGTAGTATGAACGTTTTAGCGAAGAAAGACCAGGCTTACTATTTTGAACTTCCTCAGCCGCCAACGTTTTCAAAAAGCTACCCTTCACGAAGCCGATTGGTCGGTATGCTACACACCGAAGGCTCCCATTGGCCAGAATTGTTGCAAGAGAAAGCGTGTGATTGGTGTACACCGACGCTAGTCAGACGTCGACCCGCCCTCACTTCCTATCACTTCTTGTAGGAGTCTACTGTGTTCTTGTTGTTTTCTTTATAAACACGGCCAAATTAACGAAATCCTATTGTCATTTACGTTCCCTTAATAAAACTGAATAAATATGTTTATGCCCGTGATGTCATCAACAATTTTAAAGCCTTATAGAACATCAGGCAGGTGCTTATGTCTTCAAATACGAGTTCCTGCATCATGACCTCCTTTGTCTGGTTCCTTTTTTTTTTTTGTCTCTGGTTCCTGTTGACTGTACATACTATTCTTCTACACCTCTTCCTGAATGTTGTAGTCACAAAAACCTGGTATTTCTTTGTAAGAGGTGATGTTTTAATTAAGGACAACATCTAGAGCTGTAACACATTTTATCATTATTAAATATCTGCTGGTTATGTTCACGATTAATAAATGATCTATTCAATGAAATGTCAAAAATAATGAAAAAAATGACCCAAACAATTTCTCATAGCCCAAAGTGACTTCGTCAGATTACTTTTTTTGTCCAATTAACAGTCCAAAATGCAAAGATGTTCCATTTACAATGATTGCAGATGAAGATGATGACTTTTCTGGCAATCAACAATTTGATTAATCGACTAATTGTTTCAGTGCAGCCTACATCCTTTTGTTGCAGATCTGACATGTGAATAAGATAAACTGAAATGAAGCTTCATGATAGCTTACCATTATTAAATGTATAATTTCCCCCCATTCAGAAGCAACACATGCTGTTAAGTTGTATTTTTAATGAGTTGAATTGATATGCAGGCGTGTTGATCAACCAGATTTCATGAGAAGTCAGTCTAGCAGTCAAAACAAAGATCTTTAATGATGTTTTTTAGAGAATAATGCAATTAACTTTCAAAATACAAAGACAAATGACACTTCAGGATTTATTTGTTCAAAATAGGTTTATTCAAAACAATTTCTCATTTCCCATTGTAACCTTCTTTAACTGGTTGGTTTAAATGCAACACAATTCATGTCAATGACACAGATTTTCCATGTTTTCCCTCATTAATACAATAAACAGACATCTACAATTACCATTTTTTATTTCATAATTTCTAAACATCATATAGGAAAAAATTGGGAAAGTAACAGGCAATTGGGACTTGATAAAGATGAATTTAAATATGTTATGCTGTTCTTCTGTTACACCAAAACCAAACACCTGCTTGTAACGGATATATTTTCTGAATGTATACATTGTTAAAAAGGAGTGAAGGAACAGGAAACAGGTGGATCATTGCCAGCAGTATGCTTCAGTTCTCTGCCTTTGTAGCTGACACCTGCTTATGTCTTTACAGTCTAGCAGTGGCAGTTTCATATTGTTTTATATTGTGATTGAGTTTAAAAGATTATGCTAAAAAAAACCAGGCTTGTAATTTTTTCTCCATGCGAGCAATCAATTTGGAAGTGAGACTGCCCTAAAACAGTAGGGTTGGACGATATGATGATATATACTATTACACGATACAAATTTGTCTACCGTCAAAGATTTTTCCAAACCACTTATAATGTTGTAGCTCTAACTTTTATATGTCTGGGTCACCGAGGCAGTGTTGCAAATCAAAGACCAAGACTGCTTTGTGGCAAGGTGATTTTTTTCATCAATGTGATGAGGTATCTTAATTTGTCAGGTATTTTTAATTTGCTGGATTAGCCAACAGACATTCCTGTATAGTTATTTTATCCATAAAGAGTCTGTCATTTGATTTTCCATAAAAGTTTACTATATCATAATATATAGCTCCATTAAAAGTATGCTTTTATTCAAGTATGAAGAGAAATGGTCTGAAAATATCCTAGCCTAGTTATATCCATGACACAATAATAAAAACTTAAGTCATTCATTATATCCATAATGCAATATAAAATTACATTTGCCGGTGTGAAAGAGGATTTTATCCAGATTTGCCACTTGTATACAGCAGTCGTAGAGACCGCATTTAGTCTGCATTGATCTGAACAGAGCAGTTGGTGAAAACTAGCATGCAGGATGGCAGCAGGACAGCCAGTGAGCGACGCAAACTTGGAATGGGATCGTTCATATCTAGTGTCTTGTTCTCATCATTGCTGTTATCCCCACCTGCAGCTTCCTCACTGTCCTGCTCTTCTCCACCACCGCCCTCCCCCTCCACCACTGGTGGACACTGCCGCGGCTGGAAGATCACGTCTAAAAACTCCAGCCGGCGAAGCCCACGGAGCATCCTGCAGCTCCGCACTATCTGCATCTCACTGAGCGTGCAAGCCCACAGGCACAGACACTTCAGGTCCTTCAGACGGCTGGCACAGAGCAGGCCTGGCCCCACCTCCTTACCACCCAGACTCAGCTCCTCCAGTCCGAGCCATCCTGCCCCCAGCCCGAGGGAGGCCATCTGTAACTGGTAGCCTTGCCGCCCAGTGATGCCTATTTCCAGAAACTTGAGCCTGGAAAGCCCCTCCACACCACAGACGCCATCCTTGGTAGCACAGCTCCTCAGCCCGTTAGCCGTCACGCGAAAGGTGTCACGCAGCTCCAATCGACTGAGCCTCTCCCATGATGTCAGACTCTGCAGATGCTGGTCTGTGAAAGAGGGCACGTTGTTAAGGACTAACCTCTCAATACTAATCCCTGATGGAGAGCCAGGCCCTTTTCCTTTCTGATCCCTTCTCTGCTGTTGGGCACCAACACTGGATGTGGCTTCTGCTCTTTCTTGGGAACTAGCAGGTGAAGTGGGAGTCTGGTTGAAAAAATCACGAGGCAGCTCACAGCCACGCAGCTCCAGCACCTGCAAAGACCGAGGTAGGAGCTGGCAACTGGGAAGGCTTCTCAGGTCTGCATGCAGAAGATAGAGCTTGCTCAGGCGAGGGCACTTTGTGGACAAAGCTTTGAGCCAAGACTCAGAGAGGAAGGTGCCCCCTCGGGCAGAAAGCAGCAAACCACGCAACCGTAGGCACCTTAGTCCGCAACCCAGGTACTGACGCAGCAGGAGCCAAAGTATGCGGGATGTCACCTAACACACAATGGACAGTCCATGACGTGTGTGTTCAGGGTGGGGGGTGGGAGGCAAAAGAGAGATGGTTACTGACAATAACTGCACACACAACCCATATGTAATAGCATACAGCATAAAAAATAAGAATGCAGATTAAAATGTTAGAAACCATTTTCAAAGAAATAAAATGATGAATTTAGAGAAATAAATAGTAGATAGGTAAAGATGTGCAAGGTGGATAATGATGAGTGCTAAAGCTTCAGTTTTTCATCTAATTTCTAGGTAGTCAAAGTCAGGGCAAGTCTTGTTTCTTCTGGAAGTTTGTTCCAGCTCTGTGGAGCATAATAACTAAATGCTGCTTCTCCATGTTTAGTAAGGACTCTGGGAACAGTCAGCAGACTGGTACCAGATGACCTGAGGGGCCAAGAGGTCTCATATGGTAAAAGACAGTCAGAGATGTATTTTGAGATGTATTTAACTTGTATTCTATGAAACACTGGAAGTGCAGAGTATTGTAGTAATGTGTTCAGTACTCTTCGTTTTTGTAAGGACTCTCTTTATCAGATTGCATAGGTTTTTTATTGTGGACATGTATGAAAAGACTAATTAAAAGAAAAAGGGTAACTAAAGCCACATTGCCAGTAACATTCTTACCCCTTTCCATGCAGTCAGATCGACAAATCTCCACAGTCTCTGGTCTTTAACAAGGCGTTTCCATCTCTTACACACTCTAAAAAATACCGCAAAATACAACAGATAACTTAATCATGTGACATGAGTCACAACAAAGGCAAAGCTGGCAGTGACTTTTGTTTCGCAAGACAAATAACTGGTAAAATGCTGTCAGCAAAGTTAAATCTCTCTTACCTTCCAGCTCTAACGAGCTCCCGTACGCTCAAATACGACAACACGTCAATTAAAATGTTTTCGGGGAAGTAGTCCAGGTTACAGGGTTTAAATTCATCCATTTTGTAAACAAAACTCTTTAAACCTTCGACACGGACTAATATCCCGGCGCACACAGGTTGCGCTCACATCAGCAATCCCCAGGAAACAGCTGCCCATTGACTGTAGGACCTAACGGATGTTTGCCGATTAAATCAAATATACTTCTTTATACTGAGTATAGCATGTCTCGGTTAAAATCTTCTTGCTTTCTGTAAACGCCTGGTAAATTAAGGACAGTAATTATGTGGTAGAGCTTATTTTTAAAACATCCTGATTATGCGATATATTGCCACCTAACGTTCGTTAGGTTAACAGTCCAGTGCGCCTGCGCGGTTTACCGGACAAGATGGCGACCAGCAATGGTGGAGGAATGGAAGTGGATGGGGCAGGCGAGTATTTCTCACTTATCTTATAATTTCTGCCTGATATCAACATGAACCTGTTTGCAGCTTGTCGCCTGTGTGGTACATTCGTGTTGTGAGTGGCCGTAAGTGGTGAATTTGTGGTGTTACAGGTGGTAGGTACCGAGCTTGCTGACATAAGCGGGTTAACGTACACGGCTCTGCTGTGAAGCTGTCAACAAATTCATCACTTTGAATGTTTGAGTCAGTATTATCCTCTGCTGTCTTACTGGAGTTTGCGTCGGGAATGTAAACCTAAGTCTATCAGCACAGGCAGGTTTGAGGAAAACCCCAATGAATACTGTAACAACAGCCCAATCTGAAATTAGGGCTGGTCGTGACTCGTGAACGTCCGCTGTCCATGACATGAACCGATATATCGGCCTATCTCTATCGTTCAATATTTATAATAAATAGATATCTTAATCTAGGATTATGCTGATAATTGTTTTGAGGATACATTTTTCCAGAAGTATGGCATTGAACAACTGTCAAATATAGCACCAGAATAACAATTATGGGGAAATCATGTTTTATTATTAGTTTTAGTATTATAAGTAATAATAAGTTATAAGAGATTAGTTTTGAAAATATCACTGACTGCCTTACTTGGCATGTTATCAAATGTTTGTGGTTGCTAATTGACCCTAACTGACTGGATTTTTGAGGCCAATGTTGATATTTGAGAGTTACAAACTTCTGATAATCTGTCAGTACATACAACATAGTGGCATAACGTAAACACGTTTTTTTTGTGATAATGACGATACGATATATCTGTAATAAGCCAATATTGGCCTGCCAGTTTATTGGTTATTTTTCCCGATTAACTGACTAGTCATCTATACATTCAGGAATAGTGAAAAATGTGCTCTACAAGTTCCCAGAACCCAAGGTGATGTCCTCAAATGGCTTGTTTTGTTTGATCAATAGTCCAAATCTAGTTATATAATATATAATATAATAATCTTAGTTATTCATTTTTACAATGATATAAAACAGAAAGTCTGATTCATTTTTCATGTCAAGCATCTGATCAATTAATCAACTACTTGTTTCAGCACTATTTGTAGTTGCTGTAGTGTTAAAGCCCCTCTTGTTTGTGTCTCTGTGTGACTGTAGCCAGCCCCAGTGTTATGGCCTCAGGGGTCACCGGGAGCGTTTCTGTGGCCTTACACCCTCTGGTTATCCTCAACATATCCGACCACTGGATACGCATCCGCTCACAAGAGGGACGACCAATGCAGGGTATGTATGACAACACTATGCAAGAAAGACGTAATGTACACTTTCTCTCATGTTTGGCTGAGTTGTTCTGTAACAGGTTATCATAGCGGATGTTGTTCATTGTGTTTTTTTCTCCTGCTCAGTGATTGGAGCCCTGATCGGGAAGCAGGAGGGGAGAAACATCGAGGTGATGAACTCCTTTGAGTTGCTGTCTCACACCATAGATGACCGCGTGCATATTGACAAGGAGTACTACTACACCAAGGAGGAACAATGTAAGTGGTTTGTTGTATGTGTGAAGGACAAGAATACAGCTCTGTTCATGCTTCTCCTTTTATGACTAATTTTTATGAAATGCAGTGCAGCCAGTGTTTCCCCCGCGGGGCCGTGTTGGTGTAAGAATACAGAAGGAAAGTTACTTGCCTTCTGCGCCCTGCTTGTGTTTCAGGAAGTGGCTTAATTAATGATACTGGCAAAACCAGCATCTGTGAGATAAGTTCCTAAAATACATTTTCACAGATCAGCTTTTCCGAATTTGTTTTCATGTAATAATAGTTATAATAGAAATGGCAAAGCTGATAAGACGCTAACGTCATTTCAGATTAGATGATATATAGATATAGATGCATGCACGTTTGTTTCTCCTCTGACGAGTTTATTGTTTATCGTAACGGTCCAGATGTGACATGCTGAAATGAATAAAATGTGTCATGGTAAGCGTCTACGTCAGGATTTGGGTAACAAACCTGTGTCATATTGTTTCACCAAGGGATAGCAACATTAGGTTCAGTTATTGATAAACGATTACTCATTAGTCAAAGGTGGTTAATACATAAAGTCATGTGCTTGGTGTGGTTTTCCTGTAATATTTCCTTTTGTCTCTCAGTCAAACAGGTCTTCAAAGAAATGGAGTTCTTGGGCTGGTACACCACAGGCGGCCCCCCTGACCAATCAGATATCCATATTCACAAGCAGGTAGGCAAACGTTAAAGGCGCAATATGGTCAGATCCTCACTCACTGAGTCAGTAGCAACCACGCACAGCTACTTTAAAACTTAAAGCAAGGCTGTCCTGCTGCAGCATTGACCTGGATCGGTCCGATACCTGAGCTACAGCTTTTACTTTGAAAGCAAATAACAGAGCGGTATCTTAATTTTGCAGAAAGATTCACGTTCAACCAATACAGAAATTGTGTTTACTGAATTCCAACACCACTGTCAACTTAAAAAAAACTATATGCAGTGCCATCATTATATTACAAGCGGATGATTTAGACTTTTATTTTGTTATTGGTAATAAAAGTGAAATAATCTTAAATTCTGATAGTTACTTCAGTTTGTGCACGGTGCATTTTCCTACTGTTATTTCCCTTTTCTCTGCCAGGTGTGTGAGATTATTGAGAGCCCTCTCTTCCTCAAGCTCAACCCAATGACCAAACACACCGATGTGAGTTCCTCTGCCTTTTCACTTCAAGTATGAGAAAATACCATGGTTGTGTATTTAGATACAGCTGATTTTAAACAATGTGTCCTGTTCTCCTTCAGCTTCCTGTTAGTGTTTATGAATCTGTGATTGACATCATCAGCGGCGAGGTACTCTTTTAATTTCATATTATCTACGTATCTTTTCCTGCAGCAGTGACCCAGTTTCCCATAGAGAATTGTTTTATCTGATATGTTTTTTCTTTAATCTAGGCTACCATGTTGTTTGCCGAGCTGACGTACACGCTGGCCACAGAGGAAGCAGAGAGAATCGGTGTTGACCACGTCGCTCGAATGACAGCCACCGGCACCGGAGAAAACTCAACAGGTAAGAGAGGCTGTCATTAATGTTCTTACCTTTTTGAAGGGTGAACACAGTGAGTGAGTTTACACACACTCCCAATGACCTGTTTGCACTCATGTATTGTTTTTAAAGTTGCTTTTATAAGCATTATTTATTTAACGATAACCCATAAAAGCCGTTATCTCAGCTCTTATCTCAGACTGGTAATAAGTCCACATAAAATGGCTATTCCAGCTAGTACTAGCATAGATACTGGTGGAGTTTCTCACAGTTAGGATTAATTCAGTATCAGTAGCAATGTTCTGACTACTTTGTACTGTATATTTGTGAGTAGAATATGAAGAGACTGCATTCAAAATGAAATATTAAAAAGTCAGGCTTGGTGGAGCAGCAGTACATTAGTCTAAGATCTGGACTGTAATGGACTATCTTGTTTTCAAGATGTACTGTGTACACAAAGGACTCAGTTCTACAGGAATTTAGGATATATTTGCAAATTGAAATGTAATTTCTTTCTGTAGGGGAAATGTAGGAGATTCTGGCATCTCTTACCTGTGGTTATATGAAGTCTGATTCTTCAACGCATACTCAGTGAATTTTCTGCCATATACTGGTGTCAGTTCTCTATACTGTAAAGATATAAAACATCCAAAATTAATATTTGTAAGAGAAAAAAATATCAAAATCTCTGAAGACTTCTTTCCAATTTCATAATTTTGAAGCAGATTACAGGCTCTCTTATCTCTTGCACAGTAGTCATTAGAATTACAGATGTCTCATGTAAAAAAATTCAATTCCTTACAGAGTAATAAAACAGTGGAAAATAAACACATGGATACAAACAGCATGCATACACACACCAAACAGTGGAAGAAAGCAAACAAATGCTAAACTAAACAAAGATGTCTTTAATTTATTCTTAAAAGAAGATGATTAAAGTGCAAACTTCAAAACAGCAGGCAGGCTGAATTCTCTATTGCCAGATTTTGAATGAACTCTAGAAATGTGGAGGAAGCGGCTGTCCTGTGACCTGACTAATGTTAGACATTGTCATTAAAAATGAATTCTGTCTGAAGAGGTTTTAACGCCATTGTTCTCTCTGTCTTCTCTGTTAGTTGCTGAACACCTTATAGCCCAGCACAGCGCGATAAAGATGCTCCACAGCCGGGTGAAAATCATTCTAGAGTACGTCAAAGCCGTGGAAACAGGTGAGAGGATGACAGGGCCTTTTTTAATGAGGCCGTGAGAGCAAAGAATGTGCAAATAAGTCTGGAAAACAGCTGTCCCCGAATGACATGTTTCCTTTCCTCACTTTTACACCATTAAGGGAGGCCCCTCGAACACACCTCCATAATTACAAGGCCCTGTTTGATACTGTCTTGACAGCATCATCTTACCTCACTGTTTTGGTATGCTGTGCTTTAACTTGTTTTTTCCCTTTCCTGTCGGTCTTCATGTACTGCAGGAGAGGTGCCATTTAACCACGAGATCCTTCGAGAAGCTAACGCCCTGTGCCACAGACTGCCGGTCCTCAGCACCACAAAATTCAAAACGGACTTCTATGATGTAAGCAAGCTTTCGTGTACCTTCATGCACAAAACAATTTTATACCCCTAACGCATGGTGATGTTTTCATCAAAATGTCAGTTAAAGGTGAAGGCTGACATTACTGTGTATTTGTCTTATCAAGAAATCCCATGAAAAGGCTAAAACCAACAAATCATTAGTCCACCTCTCAATACTTTGACTTCCCCAGCCTGTCTGTGGCTCTCAGCCCCAAGACCATTCATTCCTACTGAAAACTGATCACAAATCTATAGTTTCTTTTTCTTAAGACTCTGATTATTGTTTTTTAAATATACCAATATTGAACAACATAACAATACACAGACAGGAAGAGATAACAGGGGTGACAGTACAGTGATGTGTTTACATTTAATGATAAAGATGGTCCTTACAGTGTTTATTTCAATGGACAGAGTTTAGAGCCAAGTGTTAATAATTCTGCCACAATGCACATACCTGAGCTTCTCTATATATTTTTATTTAACAGCTGGGCACTGTAGTTTTTAGCAAACGTCAAACAGAAGTCAGTATTGCATTTGTTGGGAACAATTTTCAGCTGTGGATTAATACACGTTTTATGTGTTTTCCGCAGCAGAACAGTGTATGTGGGATTGACTCAAAATAAACTTCAGTGCCCATGTTTATCGTAAGAATGTCACCCAGCACTACAGTGTGGGTCATTGATGTGTCTTTAATAGATTTTGGGACAACAGTTGAGTCTATGGCACAGATGACTAAGTGATATATGGCTCTGGATACACAGGCGATATTTGTTAGTGGGATAAATTCATTGTTGGTTGGTCTTTCCTATGATTTATTGACAATAAGAAAAATATAGAATATTGCCGTCAATGTTTAACTAAACACCTCACTTCTGCTTGGTGTAAATTCTTCAATTATATGTACATATTGAAAGATTTGAATCTGCACTTCAGACAGAAACTTATAAAAATGATAGATTAGACTGTTACAGTTGTGATCGCAGCTTTTTTAGCAAAGCTCAGACTGTCTTATCCTGTGTTGTATTGCCAAGCGAGTGCTTTCTATAACTGTGCCTCTTTTTTTTTTTTTTTCCTGCAGCAATGTAATGACGTGGGCCTCATGGCCTACTTAGGCACCATCACCAAGACCTGCAACAGTATGAACCAGTTCATCAACAAATTCAACGTCCTGTACGACAGACAGGGCATCGGCCGGAGGATGAGAGGACTCTTCTTTTGAACTGGCAGTTAGCCGAAGCAGAGAGACAAACAAGCACTGCAGTTTCTTTTTCTTTTTGTTCTTTTTTTTGGTTTGTTTGTATTTTGGTTAGCTAAAACAAAACAAATTGTTAAACCAACGGTAGCTTTTCAAACCAGTTTACCATTTTCAACCACAAGTGTATCTAAACGCACTTAATTACGCCAATCAGTAAGAGATATGTACAAAATCGCTCAACTCTTTCTTGAGTATGCACAGAAATGAATCCACTGTACATGAACATTATATTATTTTACCCCGTTTGTTTTATTGTTTCATGTTTCTGTATGTAATAAATGATCTGCTGATTTTTTTCATGGGACTTTGACTCTTCTTCTTTCCAAGCTTAAATGATTATAATAAGGTAGACATTATAGTAATAATAACCAACACACAGCTCGTTAACTGACCTGCACTTTGAAATTAGCCTATGAAAGTCAGCTATGTGGAGCTGCTGTAACTGCAGGTTTATTGTTGAGAGTGTTTGCAGTTAGCTCGTCTTTTGAAGTTGTGTTCCTGCTGTTCGATTGCCTTTGGAGGTTTGAACAGACAGGCGTATGCGGCAGGAAAAGGGGGGCAGAGTCTGAGGTCTAACAGGAGTCAGCTTTTTTTTATGGGTATTAAATGTACAGCGGAACTAGACATAATGAACCACCAGCCTGCAAGTTGGCACTTCTACTTTACTAGTCTGCTTTTACCTGCCATGTGGTGCTGGGAGGAGCAAACATTTTCTCTCCTTTCTGTCTTGCACTATTTTAAAAGTATATTCAAAGCCAAAATACAACTAATTCACTTATGAGAAACAGTTTTGTGACACTTTATTTCATTTCTCAAAAATCATTCGTATTACATGCTTGTGTTGACTAACCTGCTTTTTTACTTGCTGACAGTGATGGTAAATACATTAACGATTGTCACTTTAATAAGGTTTAAAGAAATACTGCAACTTTTAGTACAGGCTGTATTAAGTGACAGTACATTTGCAAGATGTTAAAATCCCTCAAAATATGAAATTGTTCAACTTAGATGTTTTCAATCAAAGTCTGTTTCATTTAAAGTAAAAACACCTTTCCTCCAGCACATCCTGGATGTTTTACTGACTGTGGCCTGACTCTGCTGGCTCATCAGCAGCAGCAGCAGGCACTGGGTACTGGAAGCGGGCCGGGTCGTACAGATCATCCCTGGGGTCGTAGGGCATGGGGTAGTAGTAAGGGTAAGGGTAGAGGGCTACTTTCTTCTCAACGGGAGCAGGGGGAGCTGGCACCTCCACTGGTTCCTCTTCCTCCTCCACAGGAGGGGGTGGTGGCGGGGGGACCACAATCTTCCCCTTCATGGGCCTCGGTGGGTGGTCAATCAGGCAGTCGGGGTCCCAGTAGGGGTCACAGTCGTACTCCATGCCCTTGAAGGTGCGGATGGGGGCCAGGGGAGACTTCTTGACGAGGACTGGTGGAGGTGGGGCGGACTTCTTTGGTGGAGGGGGAGGAGGTTGAGGCACTGCAACTGGAGCTGGAGGGGCTTTCTGGGGTGTGCAGTGGGGGTGGTAGCGGGGGTCGCAGAGCACTGGCACGGAGCCGGTGGGCAGGTAGACGATGTGGGGCTTACAGAGGGGGTCGTTGCGGTTGCACAGGTAGAGAACATCAGCCTGGGAAATGGATGGAGCCGCAGGAAGAGGAGGAGGGGTTGCTGGGGGCTCTGTGGGCTTTGGGGCCCCTTTCATTGGAGGTGGAGGAGGAGCGGCGACTTTGCACTTCTTGTCTGTAGCGGGGTCACACATGATCATCGGCACTCCCAGTTTGCTCTGGAAATAGGAAGCGTTGGGGCCATAGGTGTGCTCCAAGTACCTCATCTGCTGGTAGAGCATCCGCAGCTTGTCGATCTCATAGAGCTGAGAGGTAGATAACAAAAAAAGAGACAATTTAAAGGGAAGACACAGTAAAACATAACAGATTTTCAATTCATAGAGGCCTTTAATATGCATGAATCTTATGACTAATATTCAAGAAAGAGGGGTCTGCACTGTTCTATGCAAAATAAAGATCATAATCAAGACATTGGGAGGGTTTCGTACGTCCTTGGTTTGAGTCCAGTAGCGTGTCATCCCCCTAATCGCTCCCCTCATTTACTAATTAAGGAAAAGACGCCCCCCCACCCTGCACCCCCCAAAAAAATACTAATGAAGGGGGGAAAAAATCTCACCTCCCAGGTGAGCATCAGACTAGTAACTGTTACATTACTCATGATTTTCTTTTACAGTTGAAATCTGGACCAAATTTAACATGATCATTACTAAACACACTGCTGGTCTGTGTAATCTGTAATGGTTAGTTGTTAAATGAGTTCAATTAGTCTTTTCACAGTGTGTTAGAATAGTAAAAGTCTTTTAGGGTGTTTGTAAATTTAAACAGCAGCGAATACAACGAATAACAGAAAAATGTGTTGTGGTTTACTGGGATATAGGAATGTTTTTTTTTTGCTTCACAGCTGGAAGTCCAAAAGTCCAATAAATTTCTTTTGAATATGATATATTTTTTTAAAAAATCCCTGAGGCATTTCACATTATAGGGACCCAGTCATCTGTTTATAGATGTTGACTTTACTGCCCAGAATAACTGGATTTACACAGTGTGAATCCTGTTTTAGGATACATTTCTGCTTTTAGAAGTATTCTGGAAGTCATACTACCAGATTAAGGCATTTGATCCCAGAATAAGAATGTGTGCACTTATCCATTAACAAAGTATCATATCTTTACAGGTAATACAGATTTATAATATAGTGTCTTACCCCCTCAGTGTGTCCGATGCTGCTGTAGTAGCGGTAGTAAGCCTGGAAGTCTGGGTTTCCTCTGTACCACCTGGGCTCCACATTACGCTTCGGTCTGGAGTGAGTCAGAAAGCCGTTTGCTTTCTCTGAGTCAATATTCACATCACTGACAGGGACCATCTCTGTTAAGAGAGGAGATGAAGCTCAGTCCCTTAAAAGACAAAGTACTTCTTAAGTTATTTAAGTTTATTCTGAAGTTATTTCAGATCTGCAGTTACCTTCCTGCTTGATGGTGTTTAACAAAGATTTGGCCTCCAGCAGGCCTGGAAGAGGAGACAAATCATTTGACAGATGTTGATCACCATGTTTTTGACTCATATTTGTTTAAGCAGTTGTACAATAAAGAATCAGAACTGACCTGGGAGCAGCATCAGACAGCAGAGTGCCCCCGCCGACCATAATGAGGAAATCATCTTGAACCCCTGCAATCCACAGAGAAAGTGTTTCACAGCAAAAATTAGATTTGTATCATTTAGGGGAAAAAAATACAGTTCTCAAAAAATCTTTGCTATTTGATCACAAAAGCTGGAAATATAATTTGTAATCTTTTTGAAACAAAAGTCACAATATTTATACACCACTACTCACAATCAAGAAAAAATGATTTTAAATGGTATGTAGGTAACTTCTTTGTCCTTTTCACATTAGATTTTCTTACTGAAATCAAGACCGTTTGATTTCAGAATTTAAATGTATAATAGATTAGGAAAAAATCTTAAAATTAACGTTTAACTGTATCGTAAGAAAGAAATTCATCTTGATGAAGCTCCTGCTAAGTAAGTGTATGTTTCTGATTAACTATATGTCTCCAGGTAAACCTGTTGTCCTACTTTGGTTCTAAATACACACTGATCAGTATGAAATGTAACACAAAGCAGCTACAGGAGATGAAGTTATACCATTTAGCTGAATTAAATGCAGTTTTTAGTTAAATTAACTGTCAACACCTGATGACAAAAATCATACAACCATGTTTTACTCACCTGGCTCAGGAGGCTGTCTTCTCTGCACTAACAGGGCTGAGTGGGTTAAATACAGATCTGTGTGTCAGACCCCCTGAAACATTATCTCCTGTCCAATAGGGCTCCACCGACTTTGAGACCAAAAATCTTGTCTCCGCCTCTCTTTTAATACCGTTTAATATGGGACCTTTGGCGCCAATTAAGAATAAAAAGCCCCTGCACTTCTAGCAGCAAAGCCATAAAGAGAACAGACTTCAAATGGAAACTCCCCATTAAAGTCTGGAAGGAAAGCATCACCTGCTGGGACGACTGCAACTGTGGGGGAAAAATGCTGCCTACTAACACATTATATCAGCCAAAAAAAAAAACCCAAAAAAGTTAGAAATGCAGCCTTAAATATACATTAATAAGGAGTTGTTAGAGATTTCTAAAACACTATTTTACATGCAGTGTCTGGAAGGCTGGTTATCAACTCACTTCTTTTTGTCCACGTATGTTCGCCATGACATTTGAAGAGCTCATAATTAGACTGAGGCTGCATTCTTTTAGGATGCTGTCATACTAACATACATGTCATAAACTTAAGGCATGTTTTTGAGTTGAATCTTCACCCACAACAGCTCCTGAGTTCCCATCCAACCTTAAAACATTTTCACCCATGAAAAGTAACAGGTAGTGTTGAGGTGATGGTACAAGGAGTTCACACACATTATATACTATAAACGGAAACAAGCACAATTATAAACCACTTTTTGGTTGGTTGACTTATCAGTTAATAGAATCATCTACGGATCAATTTTTCTTTGTCTTATGTGATAATAAACTGAACGTCTTTGGGTTTTAGACTATTGGTCGGACAAAAACTTGTAAGCTGGGAACTTGTAACGGGCATTTTTTATGACTTTTAGACTAAATTAAATTTATTCATTATGAAAAATAATTTCCAGAAAATAATCATTGCAGCCCTAAACAGCAACCATTATTAATATTTGGAAACAGCCTTGGGCTTGGGAAATGAGACATTTTATAGACCAAACGATAATGACAAGTTCGTTGCAACCGTGCAAGACATGTTACTGAAAGCAGCAATTACATCGACGAGGCTGGTCCAGTAACAAACCAGGTGTTCAGGGGTGATTGTGACACACTTTAACTTTCTTCATCCCATTTCATGTGCACAATGGAGTCCAAACGAACGACATAAGGCGTAGTATTGAACCATCAATTTATTATAACTATCCGTCACAATACAAGGCTCAAGGTTAATTTATCTTGCCCGATTTGCATTACAGAGTATAAAATGTACAGAAATGCTCCGTGTCAAAGAAACTTTAAGCTCTAAACTGCAGATGCTACACAATCCCAAGTTCTGACATACATATTTACAAGCGATTTACTGGTGAACAGGAATATAAAAAGCTATGGATTTCCAACAGAAGGGAATTCTTGCATGCTTAAAAAATGTCCAGGTTCTGCTTGACTTGTGTTACAAAATGCTGGTGGAGGAAAAACAAAGAGCCCCAATGCAAGTCTGTAGAAAGCCCACAATAAAGTTTTCCCCTCTGGGTGGCTGAAACACAGCGTGCATGAAGATGTGTCCCAGGTTCTTCAGACAAAGGTGATGCGGGTGTGGGCCTGGTTAAGCTGCCACACGTTCAGCTCCTCGTACTCCTCCAAGGCCTCCTGGAACTGGGCGGGGGTGAAACCACGAGAGACGCACCGCTGCTCCGCTTCAGACATGCGCACCACCCCACCGGCTCCACCGCGGCCTGCCACGCCCTCTGTGGCGAGCTCACGCACCAGAGAGAAGATGACGTCGGCCGGACGCTGAGTCCTGAACAGAAAGAATTAAGGGATGATTTGAGACTTTTACACATCAGAAAAACTCTCGTTTGCCTTTTGTTGCATTGATTCTGAGTTAAAGGTCAATTAAAGGAATAGTTTGACACTTATTCAGTTTCTTGTGGAGAGTTAGATGAGAAGATCGATACCACTGATGTCTGTCTGGTACATAAACACCCCCCCCCCTAAAACCACAACAAGTCACTTTTACACTTTGGTTTTTGTACAAGTTAAAAAAACAAACAAGATATAACATATTAATTGGTGAACTTTGAGGCGTTGGTAGGTGGATTTTGTTACGTTTGGACAGACATTTCCCACAGATTTCAGTTTTTATGCTAAGCTAACTATCTCCTTCCTCCAACTTCAATCTCAACATGAAGACATGAGTGCGATATAGAAATTTCTGAAGGTTTAATAAGATTCATAACTATTGATAATTTTTTAATGAAAAAATAAGCAAAATGAGATTATTTTCTTCAAATGTTAAAAGTACTTATTTCTCGATCTGATGCCGTTTAAATGCAGAAGCCTGGCTTCTCTCTCCCGTCCATTGTTACAAAAGCATTTTAAAGCACAGAACAGTAAATGCTAAGGGGTGTGAACACGCCACTAGTCTTGACGCCTGCCTCAGTGAACTTGCTGCCGTGTGAAGAGAGCTCCATAAAAACCCAGAAGTTTTACAGCTTCCTCCAGGATCTGCAGCTACTCTTACGGGCAAACGAGAAACTCATAAAAGAGGATTCACTCGTGTTATGTGCAGTTGGAGCAGAACAAATGCTATCATTAAGACAAGTCTGAGGTTCCAGTGTTAAAGCTTGACTTTTACATATAAATGAACGTCTGTTACATTCAAGCCGTTGCAAGACGAGTTCACGCAACGCTGATTAAGCCTATCGCCGCCAGGTAAATCTCTGTATTTTGCATGCATCTCTTTACATGGCTCTGGTTTGCCAAAGCTGAGGGGATCACTGAAGCAACGAAGTAGGCTATAACAACTAGGAGAATGGCGGAAAACCCCAAGAAATGTCCAAGAAAAGTTTCTGATGCTCCAGATAAAAAAAAGAAACTCTGCGTTCAGAGGAAGATTACAGTCAAAAAAATAAATAAATAAATAAAGCAACCGATGGCGAGGACAAACACGGATAACCATTGGTTAGAGAGCACTGAAAGAAGTGCAGGGATTGAGGACAGACACAGATGTCATGTTACTGCTCTTGGACAAGTTGGTATTTGCAAAATATTTGGAATAAATAATGGATTGTCATCTTTGAACTGTGGAAATTTGAGCGAGCTCCCCTACGTCATGAGCACGCGTTGATAGTGTTTGTGTAATTACTCTCACTGCCAGAAGAAGAGACAAAAGTTCTGCACTCCAGTGTTAACGCTAACCTTGTGGTGCTGGACTTGTCAGCTTGTAGTGAATCCTTTGACATCTCCATCAGTCTCATTGCCTCGTTGACGTCTTCCTTCTCCACAGTCTCCATCATGCGGAGGCGAGCCTGCAGAAAGGCAACAGAAAGGAATGAGTGGAGATTGAGATGGAAATAAAGTTTGACCGCAGATCTGTCCTGATTGCAAAGGCTGCGCTGTGCCGGCACTGTCAGACCGAGACAAGTGCAATGCCCTCTGGGATGGCCGGCAATTGCCCAAGTCTCCGCCTCTCAACACCAGCTAATCTCTCACAGGTTGAAATTAAAACACCAAAAATGCTCAAACAGAACCTGCATGCTTTGAAGATCAAGTTCTTATGTAGAACACACTGATGACAATTCTGGCCATGGTCAGTTTTGCATGGGTTTGCACAGCTGCTCCTAACGCACAGAGGCTGACTGCCCACCCTGCAAAGCTGGCCAGGATCAGACAAACCTTTTTCCTGTATGATTATCCAGATATAACATCTGTGGCATCTGAACAAACGCAGAGTTCAGTCGATGTGCAGGTGTGGTGCAAACAAATACATTCTTGATCAAGCGGTTTCTTTCACACAGGGGTGGTTGCAGTTTGCCCTCTTGTGGACATCTGTGTGCAGCACATTGCCTTCCTGTCTGCCTGAAGTGCTGGTTTTGCAGTAGGTGGATGACTGCTACCTGCACAAACAGCACTTTTGAAAGCCAGAGGCCAAGATGACACCAGACCATCAAACAAACAGTCATGTCAGGAAATATTAATTTTTACAAAGCGAAGAACAAAATACATTACAAATCGATACATACATGCATATACTTGTCCATCTGATTTGCTATTGCTGAGTCACGATGAGGGATGAGGACCATGTTCCCAGTGTTTGACTGAACCAGACTGGAGATCTTTTGTCCAGCGTAGGAAAGAAGTGCTCACACTGCAGTAGGCCAGGTTATCATCACTACCTGCACTGTAAGCACTTTATCGCACACTGGACTATTGATGAAGACACAAGGATGATCGTCATACTTTAACTCCATTAACAACTTCACAATAACTTATAAAATATCAACCCCATAATGAATATCTCAGCACCTTTCAAATGTAACAGTACCAGTAAGGACTGCAAAGTTTATAAAGAAATCCAAATTTTGAGTTAAAAAACAAAGTCAATCAAGTTTTTCTTATATCTGACAAAATAATTATAGATCTGCTGTGGTTTTAATTATTGCAAGCGGCCAGTGAAAGTTTCCAGCCACCCACAGCTCACTAGAGTTGAGGTGTA
This sequence comes from Macquaria ambigua, assembly GCA_008360985.2. Lineage (NCBI taxonomy): Eukaryota > Metazoa > Chordata > Actinopteri > Centrarchiformes > Percichthyidae > Macquaria > Macquaria ambigua. The sequence continues at coordinate 77,843 of VMKM01000842.1, read as the reverse complement.
GTTCTCACCAGGGCAGTGGACAGACGGAGGACAGAGAGGAGGGTACGGGCAGAGGTGAAGGTGGTGTCTTTGCTGACTCTGGCCTCTTTCCTCATCTCTACGTAAGCTGCAGTGATGTAATCAGCCAGCGACTCGGGCACCACAGGCTGCCGCTTCTTACACAGAGTGATGTAACGCCTGAAGGGATTCACATTTAAGATTTTTGTTAAGACAATATTGCGTAGTACATAGTTGGTAGGTTTGACATGCTGTTAAACCTCACCACTCTCATTTCTTTTTCTATAACCTGAACTGTGTAGGATAATGATCTGCTTTAATGTAGCATTAAATTTGTAACAAACATTTTCATCACCTCATCAGCTTCATGTCGATGGGGGTGAAGTGCGTGGGTGGCTGGCGGCAGTGCTGGTGGACGTAGGTGATGTGCTGGGCCAGACGCAGGTCAGCATCGGCGTCCGGCTTGTCCTGAATCAGCCAGAGAAGGTCGAAACGGGAGAGCAGAGCAGCTGGCAGCTGGATGTTCTGCTCAATGCTCTTCCGGGGATTGTAGCGGCCATAGGCTGGGTTGGCTGCTGCTAGAATAGAGCAACGGGCATTGAGGGAGGTCATGATGCCGGCCTGGAGAGGGGCGAAAAACATTAGTGGAGATGCGACACATTAAATTCGAATCTCTCTCACTAATTAGCCTAATTACGCCATCAGTTGAGGTTAATAACAAGTGTGATTCTCTTTACCTTAGCGATGGAGATGGTCTGCTGTTCCATCACCTCGTGGATGGCTGTGCGGTCAGCGTCAGCCATCTTGTCAAACTCATCAATGCAGCAGATACCCTGATCAGCCAGCACCAAGGCTCCACCTTCCAGGGTCATTTCTCCGGTCAGGGGGTCACGCATCACTGCTGCAGTCAGACCGACGCCAGACGAACCGCGACCTGTTGTGTACTGGCCTGAAGACCAGAGTGGGGACGGGAGAAAGCGATCAAATGAGACCTGGGTGGCATACTTTTTTAATTTTTTTTAAATTTTTTAAATCATTCCAAGACATTCAGATACAGGTATCAGGTTGTTCATCAAAGTGGAAACTATAGTTTTGCCTACTTTGTGGTTTTCTAATCAATCATTCTAGTGTCCAAAACATGGCATAAAAACAGCTTTGACACTTTTCTTCTCTATTCAGAACATCACATCGAATGTTAATATTTTACCATGTCAACCCTAATGGGAAGAAAATGCCTAACTGGATAAAATATTAAACCAGATACAGGACTTTTAGTCCAACAAACAGGACTGTACTCACTTCGAGGAGCCAGACGGTCAATGTAGGACAGCAGTTGGGACTTGGCGACTCCTGGGTCTCCCATCAGGCAGATGTTTATGTTGCCTTAAGGGGGAAGAGCCAAAACAGAACAAGTGTTGTGATTATTACAAAGATTTCATTAAGGCAAATGCTTTGTTTTTGAGAGGAGACAGGGGGTTGGTGATATGCACAAAATCAGTATTGTGATCATCCTAACCTTAACATTATAATTGTTAAAGAATTCAGGCATTTAAAATGATTTGCTTTTGGCAATACTTTTAAAATCTATTTACTGTAATCATCTCTACTGTTAGTTATGAGAATTTTGTCATGATATGATGAAGTGGAGAGAGAATTTTAAAAAGGAGGAATTATTGCCCAGCCCCATTAGGATACAAGGTATATTTTAACGCATGCAATCAGCTTTACCTATTGTTGTTGTCTACTGTTTAGTAAGAGATTAAGGGGCTCGAGTCAGTGCTCACCTCTGATTTTCATGCCTTTAGGCGCCTGTTGCACTCCTCCAACCAGCAGCAGGAGCAGAGCCTTCTTTACATCTTCATGTCCATAGATCTCTGGTGCTATTGAGCCGGCTAGTTTCTCATAAAATCCTTCATCTGTAACAGATAATATAATCGCTTCAGTTGCTGAAAGAGTGAGAAAATGATCAGCATTGTCAGGTTTTGGAATTCATACGGGTTTATATCGTCTCATTTTATTAGGTCCAGCCAGCACACACACAGACTCCAACCTGTGATGCTGCGCAGCTCCTCATCAGTCAGCTCCTCATTGCCAAGCTCATCGTCCTCCGTCTTGTTCATGAGTGTGATGCTATGGGCCTCCAGGTACGTTTCTGACAGAAGCCCCTAAAATGACCAAATCAGGATAGGAAAGAGATGTACTTTAGGATCTTGGCCAGCAGAAAATAAAACACATCTTGCATAACAACACTGAAAAAAAACATTCCTGCCATAGATTAGGCAGGAATGTTTAGATGTAGAGGTAGATGTGTGCTATGTGGGTTAAAACAGATAAATCCTAAATTAAGGTCAAAAGCCACATACCTGAACAGCCTGTCTGAAGCCTGTGCGCAGAAGAGGGAGGAAGACTCCGGTGATGGCTACATGGTCTCCTGGCTGAGCAAGACGAGTGTTTTCTCCGCGGGCATACACAGTCATGCTCCTTGGAATATTACCGACTGGCACCTGGTCACTCTGTAAGAAAACAGAAACTTGCTAAAATCACAACAGAACAATACAATTTATAGTAACAGTAAGTGAGCATTTTATTGTATATAGTTCCTCACATGTTCCTGAATACGCAGCTCCTGGAACTTGACAAATTTGGAGCCTCGGGTCTGCAGGTAGAGTCGACCTCCAGATTTGTTGGTGACACACTCTTGGCTGGGACACATGATGAGGGGCATGAAGGAGGGAGACTGGATCTGAAGCACAAAAAGACTTTATGAGGGATACCTGATAAATGTATGCATTGTCACAGGATGTAAATGATTACCGGACTAAAACCAATCTTACTGGTTGATAGGTCTCTGCACCACACTGGTCACACGTGTACGTAGCGACAGCCATCATTGGTTTGACCTCGGTGGCACGGGTCACTATGCCTCGAACCGTCACCAGATGCCCGATGCTGTCGGCTCGTACATCGCGCACCACTTTGGGTTTAGTAGTGCTGGGAGGCTTAAAGTACAGCTCACTGTGGTTGGAAGATAAAGTTCATGAGAAAGGTATTCAAATGCAAATACATATACAAGATTTACTAAAGTGCAGCCATTTTTAAACATGAAGTACCCCGAATGGCATTATCGAATAACTAAAACAGGTCAGTAAGAACTTCAACCCTGAATCTGATTCAACTTACAATCTCCTCATGAGCTCAGGTGGGTATTGGTTACGAGGGTCTCGGGTGTCTGCAGGGTCACGACCCCTCTGTTCCATCATCAGTCTGTGCTCAATGTACACGTCCAAAGAATCCCTGGCCACAATCTGGATATAACAAATGTATTATTTCATTTATGTTTTAATAAACAGTTATGTAATGGATGCAGTAGTGCTAGGAACTAGTTTTTAGGTGAACCACATTACATATAATTGGAAAACTGAGCAGGAAAATGCTAAGCTGCCAGTTATAGATACTGTGATAAGAACAGAAATTTTTGTACTCTATTTACTACAGCTGATATTCTACTCAAAAATCTTTAACTTTGTTTATTTAAAAACAGGATCAACTGTGCAAATATATACGTACATCTCGTTCTTTATACTCTGGCAGCAGCTCGTGGACGGCGTCAGCGACCAGGCCCGTGTAGCGCTTTGCATTCTCACAGATGCTCTCAACCAGCTCGGGGTCTTCTTCGGCCACATCGTCCAGTTCCACAAAGAGAGACACCTGCTCCCTGTGGGCCAGCGCCACCTGCACACACAGACAAGCCATTAGACGAGTCACTTAATTACATGACCATGTCTGCACAGATACTGCTCAATAACACAACAATGACACCTCTACACTTTTAAAAACTTAGGCAGCTGTGACAGTGCATCCGAACAGAACACTGGCTTACACATTTTACAAAGAGTGAGGGCGTTTTCTATCTTTTATTAAGTAATTATTTCAAGAACATTGAGGAAATATTTAGTTTAGCTTTGAGGTTGCGCTAGATTTAACAAATCTGAAAAGCATAAAACAGTTGTGTGAACCACCAAACATAATATACAAAACTAACAACTTGAGGATTAGTTGTTAAGTTTTGTAAATTATTTTTGGGGCATTTTATGCCTTTATTAAATAGCAATAGTGAAAAGATGACAGGAAACGACTGAGGAGTGTGCAAAAAAAGGTGGACATTATGGTTCATGTAACCCTGGTATGGTAGCCCAAAGGTAGCTTCTTAACCCTCTAGGCACAGGGGTGACCCAAGTTGTCACTAAACAATAAATTTGTTCAAATACATGTAAGGAACCACTTGGTGTTTCAACCTTTAAATTTGAAGGGACTAACGGAAATTACATTCCAAGAGGATGTAAGAGGGGCTAGAATTATTAAAAGATAACTGGTTGATCCGTTTTAATTGGCATCAATACTCTACCTGTCAGCAGCACTTATTTTTCCACCTATTTATTCAGTTTTGAGTGAGTATGTCAATATCATCTTTCAGTCAACAACATTCCTCAAGGCCATGAGAGCCATTTACTATTTGTTCACCATACTTACAAGTTGAGCTCCATATTTGAACACCTTCTTCCCATTGTCATCCTCTGTGTAAAACTCCTGCAGGAACCTTTTGCATTTATCTGCAAAACAAACAAAAACACCTTCAGCATTATTTCACAGCAGAAAAACACAGGCCACATCCAGCAGGCACTAGGTGGGAATTGTTTGTTACCTATATACACACACAGAAATCATTGCTGTTACCTTTTCATTTAAATATTAAAAGCTGTTTTTTAAGTTTAAAAGCTATTGGAAAATTTTGATTACCACCACCACCACCAGTGGGCCTAGAGACTGGGAGCTAATTTGTTGTCCTGCGACGACCCTCTTTGTTGAGTAACATGGCATCCTGTAATCTCGATGAGTCACTATTACCTACAGTAGAGCACAAACTGCCACTGATGTACTACATGAACCAAATTCCGTTAGAGTGCACCTACTAGCATATTTTTCGAGAGAAATAACTGGCATTACGCAGCAGATAGCTCCGGGATAAGAATGTAAATACAACAACAGGCGCGCTCAGTTCAGTGTCCATTTTTTTTTTTTTACAGAAAATATCCCTCACTTCTCGGAAGAGCCACAACTACTAACAATATTTAATTCCACGTTACAAGAAACGAAACTACCCCTAGCACGAAAATTAAATGACTCCACTTACTTTGACGCTGTAGCAGAAAATCTGCTGCTCTGGTTTATTATTTCTGTGTTCGAGGATGTTATTGTAAACAAAGCAGCACATGGCTTTTGTGCCTCGTCACTCGGATATCCCTCCGCGACCCCTCCGCTCTTGAAAATAGTCCTGGCTGTTGTTTTCAAACCGTGGCCAGCCATCTTCTAACGTTAGCTTAGGTTAGCTGAGTTGTGTTGAGCACAGACAGCTCCATCAATATTAGCTAACGTTACTGCTCTAAACATAATCACTAAGCGGTAAGAGGTCGCTGACTTAATGTTTAACACTGAAGGCTTCCGACAGTTGAAACTTATAACGTTAACTAAACAGTTAATGTGATGCAGCTATTGAATTCACAGATTGGAAGATGGCTAGGGCCACTGTAAAGTGTCGGTTTTAAGTTAAAGGCAAAATAAATATCCAAATAAAATTGTTACAGAGCCATACTAGCTAAGTAACTGAAATTGAAAGCTAAGGCATGGTCAAGCTAGGTTACAAATTGTCACTAACCCTAATGTACCTTTGGAATGTCGCCATTAGTTTCGAATATTAGCAATTTGCGTTGGGGTATACATTTTCGACGCACAGCTTGTTTATTTGTAGAAAATCAAAACAGGTCGTGGAGTCCAAATCCCACATAAACCAGCCTTTTGAAGTGCCTCCTAGGAAGACACAGGGGCAACAGTCGACTTGCCAGCTGGCATTTTATTTGTAAAACCGTGCAAAATGGCACGTTAACTTGTGTAACTGACAGTCAGCTAAAGTGAGCTAGCTAACTTGAATAACATAACGTAGGTTGGGGCAGCTAGCAGCAGTTAGTGGAAGGCTATATTGGTTTCGGGATACTTAAAACGCTGCAAACAGGTGTTTAACATTGGCCTTGTGGGTCTTGATAAGTTAAAAGAGGGCTGAATACCACTGTTGAATTTATTGACGTTATTTGTTTGTGTACTTGTACGGTTGCGCTGTTTCATTGTTTAGAAGTAGGGGACTCGCGGAACGCTAACAGGCTAGAGCATTTTATCTAATAACATAAGATTAACGCTAACGTTAGCTAGCACCATGTCGGCGTGACTTATCCAAAATCGGTTCCAATACCATTATTTGAGTAGCTTTAAGACTATTCTTCAATTGCTTTATCGCGATGTCGTGTTTTGAGTTGAAATGGTGACGTTACACATTAAAGAACCAAAAAGAGCATGTGATGAATAGCTATATATTGTTATTAAGACACTCCGTTCTGCCTTCGTTAACTAAGTGTATGCTATTGTTGGACATGTGCTTGCACAGTGGCGCCTGCTCCTTTGTTTAAGCGGATCCATCCGGGTCACCGTGTAGTCACAAGCTCACAGAGAATGCTAAACTAGTTACTAACAAGTTAGCCAAGTTTGTGCAACTGCAATGTGCACATCAGTCCCCCACGTCCCGGATTTATTGAACTATACAGTACACATGCATAGCTCCCAGGGTTGTGGTTTAAGGTAATTAAGTTAATTCAGAGAGGGAAAACGAGGAGGTAACGTTATCAGATGAGTGACTGAATAACACTATTTTCGGCTGCACTAACACAATGAATTAGTTGACTTTATACCGAATGCACTACATTATATATCCACTAACCTTTGTTTCCAAACAGCATTTTGGAGAACACACTTGGTTAAAAGTTTAGTAATTTAGGCCAACCTGTTGCTGCCATGCCGTTACTATGAATGTTAAGCCATTACCTTTCTCTGCCGCATAATCCTTACGAGCCATGGCTGCAGACGTTGACCCTCAGGTGAGATAACTTGATTCCAAAATCCTAAAGGTACCAACGAACCAAAATGCAGTTTAAATTCACGGTTTAGTCACTTCTCTATCACCGGAGACCAGAATTCATTCACTTGCAGCTTGCTGTTCTCCCCGGTCGCGGTGCAAGAAGTGGCGCGAGTCTGACGTCTGCAGCAGCCAATCGTGTCGCTTCTTTCAGTAAGGAGAGGCGGGCTTTCGTGGTGGCGCGAAAGTTGCGGGCGATTGTATGTCACGTGACTCGGCAAACTTCCGCCCTGTTAGTCAGGATTGGCGCGAAAGGCGATGATTGGATTTCATACAACTGAATGACCGCAGAGTGAACTCAAACACTTGAGGCTGTAGTACAAATGATATTTAAGTCATGGCCAAAATAAACCTATTAAAACAATCAGGTATTAAAGGTTTCCTCCACAATTATATAGCATTCACAATAGACTCATTATAGTGACACACAAAATAACTGAAAATATACATAAAACAATATACTGGTAGGTAAAATGGTCATGTAGGTAGTTTCCTCACACATACCTCATTACAAATAACACAAAAGAGGTGTCATTTAAACAAATTGTATCCTGTAAAATCCTGTATAAAATCAAGAATGATTAGTTTGCTCTTTTGCACTGCACTACCTTAAACTGTGCCTCATCTCTAGGCAGTCACTATACAACACTGGGGATGGATACAGTATTTCCAAGTTCATTACTGAAAATGTAATGGCTGATTTTGCTTTATTTTATGAATATGCACTATTTGAGTTCTTAAATAACAGAAAAAAAAATAAAAACAAGCATACATGATCAATCTCATAATTATCTTACATTTTTTTTATATATAAATTCAACAAAAAGCCTTTTTCCTATGAATGTAAGCAGTACTTGAAGACTCTTGCAATAATACTGTAAATAAGTATCACTTTTAATGTCTTAAACTATCTTGTTTAAAGTTTTTATTATTAGTATTTTATTCTTTTTTAAAGCATTTTTTCAATTTCCTCTACTCTGCAATTTACTTACCCCTGGTGTATTGTAATCTTGTGCACTTCATCAAAAAAAATTATGTATATATATATATATATATATAAAAAGACACGGAGCATAAACTGTATTGGTAACTAGTTTTTTCTGCTCTTATTCATTTACTAATAATATTGTGCTGTATGTGCGTTTGTTTATTTAGGAATTTATGTGCATCACACTTTCATGCTCACTTGTAAACACCTTTTCTTGTGATCTTATTAAAGACTCTTTCAGTGTTACTTTGCTCAATTAAGCATCTTTTAATAAACATTAAATTAACAAGTGTTCAAAAAAAAAAAAAGGTGCCATCAACAACAGTGCAACAAGATATTATCAAACTAAACTCAAAATGTGGAACACAGGAGGAGAGACTTTCATCTTGCTGCCAGCCTACAGGGATCTACCTGAACTTCAACACATTTCTTTTTAACATTCGGTATTTTTTGTGTTTAAAACATAAACATTCCTAATAGTGAATGGCAACAACATCTGACCCCACACGTCATAATCATTATTTTGCCTTTCTCTTCCCCTCCAACAAGATTAATGACTGAAATAGATATGATAGGTGAAGAGCAGATGGCCCTAATACTTAGTACACTCAAATGTACTGAACCCACTGAAAACGCAGTAGTGTTGAAGAGATGTATTAATCAGAAGCAACAGTTGTTCCCACAGCGGTCCAGGTCTCTCTGCCCTCAAAGAGCTCATCAAGGACACTGGCTGAGGTGTAACGCGTGGAAGGCTGCAGAGCAAAAACAGGATGAAAAAGCTTTGAGCTTGCCAGGAATGTAGCCCTTAATCTTTATTTACTTTTTCTGTTATATAAAAGGATTTATATCAAGCACAGAAAACCCGTACAAACTACATTAATATACCACTAGAGGCCCTGTCATGTCTCTATTTATACTCTATTCATTATACTGTACTGGTACTAGAATGGCTGCTATAATGTACCATTAATGAGTCTGTAGTCAGCTCCACAAATCTCAAGTATAATGTATTTTTACAGGCATTAATTCAATTGTAGCTCAGTTCATAGTCCAAAATAGTGGCACAGCAGTGTATTATAAAAGGTGTTACTTAAACTGATTATACAGACAGAGAATGCTGTAAATACCCACATTTATTCAAATCTGTATATTATATCCAAACTTTCAAAATTGTATTGACAAATATACGATTTAAAGCTGACTCATTAATCATAAGTACAGTATACCTGATGTAATTGAGTGTGTAATTTGTTCCAAAATGTTCTGACCAACATGCGCCAAGCCTTTTTTTTTTTTTTTACCAGTGTATATGTAGAATCACATTCAGAGTCACTTTCGTAATCCTCAATCTCCGGCTCTTCTCTTTCTTCATTGTCGTCCTCAATCAGAGATAGCCTGTAGAGAAAATACTGTTCATTCTAATGTATTTATTCTTACCTGCTAATAGCTATCACCAAAATTAGACAAATATTCACATTTTCTACATATTAAAAAAAATCTGTTCTGAAACAGTTTGTGTTCTCCTCTAAGATCAGTCTTACAAGGTGAGGTTGGAGTTCAGGTCTTGCTGATCCGAAGTGGGGCCAGACTTGCTGGAGAAGATATGGCGTCGTTTGGTGGGCTTCACCTTTCGCATCTGGGACCTGGTGAACAGCAGCAGGTACATTTTGGCAGCCATGAAGTCTTTGTCTCATGCTAGTACAAATGGTCAAAGCACCTGGTGAACCTTCCTTCTTTCCATATACATATCTACCTACTGTATCTGCATCTATTTGAACATTAACAGATGAGGAAAATTAACTGTATATAACTTTATTTCAATAACATAAAAACATTATTGTCAGCAGGACCTTCAGTCAAGTCACAAATGTCTCTGCAGCTGCAACATGTGCCCAGAGGAAGAAACTTTTTCCACTACTGACCACAGTGGCTGGTTGATTGCAAAACTGAAGGAAAAAAAAAAAAGCCTTTTTGCCAATAAAGTCCAGTTCAGACCAAAGATTCGCGACGAGACGAAACCGTTTTAGAATGTCGGGGGGAAAAGTTGCAGCGGTGTGAACTGGCCCGTTTTAATTAGCAATTACAAACACACAGCTATAACAACCTGAGTGTTTGTAATTGCACAAATTGTTCATTTAGAACAGAACAGAGTGGCTGACCTTGGGCTGGTAGACAGAAAGTAATTGACCCATGGCAATTTCCAGCATTTGGCATGTGTCTGGCAGTCATTTCCGAATCTCTGAAATAGAGATGGTAGATACGGTAAACGTGTTGATGATAAAAACTCAACTTACCCTGAGGAGAACTCATTCTCAGACTCAGGCTCAGTTAAGCCGCTGCCGATATCAGAATCTGTGGCTCTGGGTTTCTTGGAGGCCAGCTGCTTGGCTGGCTGTCTCTGGACAGTGGAGGTGAGGGCTGGGGTGGGCAGGCTGCTGCGGATACTGCTGCTGTCCAACCAGGATCTTCTGACTGTGCTTGAACCTGGAGGAGAAAGAAGTCAACTACAGAAGGTAATTAACTATGACACTTTGTTAATGTTATGTGTTTTACAAACTACAGAGAAGATATAGACACATAATCACTTGGTCCTGCACAGTCCAATGGATTCACAAAGATATTACCACTGACAAGGGAAGAGCTTCACATCCCAAAGAGTCAATTAGTTATTCAACCAACAGAAAACTGACAACGATTTTAATAAGTGATGAATCATTTAAGTCATTTGTCAAGCAAAAATTCCAAATATTCTCTGGTTCCAGCTTTCAAATGTGAGCATTTGCAGTTTTTCGCTGTTTTATATCTTTGTAAATTGAACATCTTCAAATTTGGACTGTTGGTCGGACATAAGAAGGAATCTGAAGACATCACCTTGGGCTTGGGGGAACTTATGATGGGCTTTTTTCAATATTTTCCTTTATGATTAAGTGGAGAAAAAAATAGAAAGATGAATCAATAATGAAAATAATTATTGGTTGCAGCCCTTGTTAAGTTGCCTTTGAGGGTTAGGGAGACCTTCCTCTCACCAAATGACTTAACTCCAACAACACTGTCCCTTTGCAGACCCTCACCTTTGACTCACCTCTTTAGGAAGGGAATCAAAGAGAATTTTCCTACATAGTTTCCAAATGTAGTTTCATGTAGCACCTTTTTGAGTGTTACTGTGAACATATGCTGTGTGTCTTTACACGTGTGTCCATCTCACCCTGAGCAGTGGTCCTCTTGCGTTTAGCTACAGGGGTACCATGTGAGGATACAGCATCCTCTCCAGCCTCCTGCTCTCTGGGTTTAGAAGAGGAGCGGACCTCTAAGGAACGCTGATACAGTCTGACCGACGGCCAGGAGAGGGCAGCACTGGGACACTCTGATTTCAGAAATGCAGCCCTGGGAGGGGAGGACAGTGTGACAGAGAGACGAGGACAAAGAGAGAGAAACCTTTGTTAATATTTAGTGGTTCAGTTTTTTCAGGTTTCTGTATATTATGATGCATCACATTCACTATAATACAATGACAAATATATAAACCAATGTGACATTTCAAGAATAAGTCCATGAACATTATTTTCTGTGTTAGAATTGTTTTTCTCAGGAAAGCTTATTAATATCCACAAATCTAGATTTAATAGGCTCAAGCCCATAGTTCAGGCTAGGAGTGCAGTGATTACACTTTCAGACCACTTGTAATAAATAAGTTCCTGTGTAATATCATCAGATTGCTTTTACTCAGTGAAAAGTTACTTGTACCATTAGCTTTTGGCCTTTGGACAAGAAAATCCAACTTTCCTCTTTGAGCGAAAAAACAGTTTTGCTTTGCTATGATCCTGGAATTGTGGCTGTGACACTGGATACAAGTAAGTGAGATGTATGTTATGACAGAATATAATGCTTATATTAAGTTAGTATTAAGGTATGAAGATTCAGTGAAAAAGTGACAAAAAGCATATGGTTATATTTGAGTTAACGTTTGTGTGGATGTGGATGAGTTTGTGAGTTTTAGCTTCTCACAGCTGGGTGCGGTCCTGTTGCAGCAGCTTGAAACTGAACTCGCTGAGGATCTCCAAGAAGGACACATTTGGGTGCGGTTCTTCTCCCTCCTGTGGGTCCCGAAACGCAAAATGTATACCGTCCCTAAGAGCAAACACAACACACACAATAGCTCTAACATAAAATCCAAATCTATAACACAGAATGAACAGTTATAGTGTAAAAAACACTATAACACTATAAAACCCTTCAAGTCGTCTGACGATTCATTATCAATTCGGAGTTGCTTATCATGTCAAATGAAAAGTATCCGTGTCTTTTACATTCACTGAGCTATGGCTGCCTGTAACAGCCAAAAAACTGCCCTCATAGCTGTAAGAAAGTAAAATAGTAAAATCTAAACGGAATAAACTGAGTGATAACCTGACAGGGCTGGCCTGTATGTGTTTGTCAGAGACACGTGTGTTACTTACATGTGCAGGGCCACCAGTGGTTTGCGGACACGATGAAGATCGATGCCAAAGCTCATGGCAAGCCTCTTGCCTAAGTCTCTAATCTCACTGAGATCCTGTTTGCTGTGGTCCTCCGTAAGCATCTCTGAGAACAGCTGAACACACACAATCATGACTTTTACATAAACATGTTCCGTACGCAAAAGGCACAAACAGTTCTATAGATAAGGACAGACTGTTCCAGTTGTTCACTGGTTGGCTAAAGTTAAAAAAACACTTCTAAGCAATTCAAGCACTGGTTTTAATTGGCTTGGTGTAGAGGCCACATGAAACACTGAATTGACTAAACAATTACAAAAAATGTTTATACGTTTCTATATATCTTTTATATAATTTTAAGTGACTGGCCATCCAAATGTTAGTCATATAGTAAATCAATAGTAAATAAATAGATTCCCATTTACAAACAATTGAAGATGCACACGTACCTCTGGGGCAGATAACACATTGTTACAATGCAATGATATGATATGTGCTTATAATGCATGTGGAAATAAAGCAAAACAACTTAAAAACAGTAAAATTGCCTTTTTAGAAGTAAATACTCTTTTTTAGTTTTTTTTTTTTTTTTTTTAAATACAGCCACATGTTGATAAACATGTGTCAGTTCTAAGCAGCTGTTGTCAGTGCATTTTTAGTATAATGCAGTATCAGTATTATAATACAAACTACAAATTCACTGTTAAGATGTTAAAATGTCATGTATTCATTAAAAGGTCATTGCTATCACACTACACAATATAAATTCTCAGAAAGAAATAATTGAGGTGTAAGTGCAGACCTGCTGCAGACTCAGACAGACAGTCTTGGCGCTCTGTACGGGACTGATGAGCTTGCTCTTGCTTACAGTCTCTTTGATGATGTCACCAAAGTCTTTAAAGTACTGGAGAAAAAAAAAAAATTTCAGTTATGATCATGAGTATTTAATTAACGGCACTGGCTAAGTATCTAAAAACGTAAAAATAATCCTCTCCCTTCTAGTCATCTGTGCTTCTTTCACCACTCTTCCCTCTGACTCATTCTTAGCACCTCACTGCTCCAAAAACAGATTTTCTCACCCTCCTCCACTTTCTTACACATCCTCTCCATTAGTAATTTAGTATAAACTTGTTTCCTGTATTTCTAACCCAATTAATTTCTCCAAAGAATGACGGTCTAATTTAACTATTCATTTAACTATTTCTAAACTCACCAATTTAACTATTAACACATTTTGCTTACACATGCACACAATTATGACACAGCCAGTCGAGGAATATGAATATGTGCCTATAATGTATATATGCATTAACATGCTAGGCTAATAAAACTTAACTATCCCTCTTAAAGCCCTTATCTCCATCTTGACCTTGCTGTAGTGCTTGAAGACGTCGGTGGCAGCGCTGAGGTCCAGCACCCCGTAGATGACCAGCTTACAGTAGCCAGCCAGCTGGTTGCGCTTCTTCTGGAGAAGAGTTATCTTCATCTCCTCATCACCCTCAACTAGAGAGGAGAGCCAGGGGTGAAGGAATAGAGAACAGTTTACGTGAAAGATGTAGACAGGAGAGGCAGGGAGACAACTTGGAGGTGTTGATAAGATACAGGCAAAACAGAACGTGTGATGAAAAGACTGGTATTTGGCTTGGGAATTGGCAGCACATCGTGAAATACAGAAAAAAAAAAAAAAAAGATTTGTTATAGCAGCAGATTCTCAAAACAAGACATCAAAAACTATGTCTGCAGGCATAAATGATGGTAGGGTCCTCTGGGAGAGCTTTGGCAGTGTTAAAATTGAGCAGTTGGTTTCCAAAACACTACACATCTACGAGGAAAACAAAGCCCTTTTCTGAACATCATTCAGTGGTTTAAAAATTGAGAGGATGACATCTGTCACAGCATCGTCTCTTTGTCAACAAAGACTGAAAGTGCTTCAAGTACCACAGTTTATGCAAACATTTATTAAGAGTATATGTAGTTTTTCATTTGGTGTCAAAATACCGTTGAGCTCAGTGTCTTCAGTGTCAGAGAAGACGTAGTCCAGGAGAAAAGCAGCCATCTCAGAGCGCAGGGAGTCAGACGGCAGGTGGACCAAAGTGTGGAGGGCAGGTTCAGAGCGAGCTGAACTCGCACTGTACAAGAGCAGCAAGTCACAGAGCAGCTCAAATGCCTGTGGATGGAAGGACACACACTTTATTATAATTTACCATCTCTGTAAATTAAAATTCAGATATGTAACCTTTTACAAATATTGAGTTGGTCAGCATGTCAATGAAGTCTTTGTGTCGTAGGGTAACAGGGGCAACTTGTCTCAAGGACCAGACCTGCTCTGTAATGAATGGTGTCAGAAATATAAGTGTAAAAAAGGAAAAATAACCTTTAAACTTATAATAAACCACTAACATAAAGCCTTAGTGTTCAAAATGATATGGCCACATTGTTGGTTCACATATGGGACGACGCTAACTGTAACAAAGAGCTTACCTGATCTCTGATCTCAGCCTGGTTCAGAGACAGACAGGTCTGACAGACTCTGCAGAACGAACGCACGTCCTTCTTCAGACGGTTCAGTTCTGCCTGGAACAGACAGTGATGGAGGGACAAAGAGCAGAGGAAGGGAGATCTCAGACATGATCATTAAGGTGTATATTTGTTTGTGTAGGATGTGGACGTAACTAACTATAATCCAGCCTCTATATTTAAGTTATTTATCAACCGATTGGGATTTAAGACTTGAAAGATGGCAGGCCCCATCAAATATGATTACTACAACTATCAAAGTAATGTTTGATAAAAATTGTACAATTGCTCATTAACAAGAGTCAAAATATGGAGTTGAACAGTACCACCACCTCGGATGCCAGTACGGATTCTTGATGATGGGTGCTTTTCAAGGGATGGAATCCTTTATTTGCTATTAAAGTGCTCTCTGCCTGTTAATTATGCCATCCTGCTGCCAAAGTAGATAGCAGCATCGCCTACTTGTGGATGTTTCAATGGGTGTTTGTGTGTGAGTACGCATGCAGGAGGAACCTGCCAGTTTGAGCGCTGCTATTAACAGGGTTCATACAGCTTTTTTAAAGTACAATTCTAGCACTTTTCAAGCACTTTCAAGGTACCTAAACCCAGAATTTCCAGACTCTTGAAGCTTTTATCATCACATCTAACATGTTACTATAAATGCAAGTGCGAAAAATGAAGTTTACAGAATTCCTTTATATCAACAGCAGTCATCTGAGAGTAGATGGTCGACGGGAAGCGGAGCGGACTGTAATGGAAAATCACCCCCTTTTCTTTTCGGAGCCCATGTCAGTTAGTCTAGCTCCGGTCCGCTCCACTCCGTGTGAGACGCCAGGACACAACAAACAATCGGGATCGTTTCATTTGAAATATTAAAAGACTTTTGGTTTACGTGAGTGATTGTGTCGATGATGAAACACCAGATTATGTTGAAAATCAAGCATTTTTCAAGGAGTATATTCGAATTCAAGCATATTCCTAACCTTGAAAACGTAACGGTTAAAATTGAGAATTTTCCAAATTTTCAAGACTTTGTACGAACCCTATTAATACTGTACATACAAATAGACAAGACAAGAAAATAACTTAACACAAGGAAGGGGTTTGTATGAGTTTTCACTGGAACTTTCTCTGGATCTGAGTAATAATGACATGTTCAGTGTGTGTGTGTGAAAGAGAGCGAGAGAAAAAACAGCAGAAAAAGTGAAAATGAAAGAACAAGAGAGTGAAGACAGAACGCGACAGAACAAATGCATCAAGAGAAACAGTGTGAACCAGTGGGAAATAAATGTTTGAGTGTCATTGTGGGCTTGGATGTACACTAACAGATTGTTGTGTTAATTGCCTGCTGTCTGCGCAGCTGCTGAATAACACAGATGAGAAGAGCTCCACAAATACACGGGAGGGCCACCAACATGGCCGCCATGGGTTTTACTGTGATGTGATAGCCATCAAGAAAGTATTTATCATGCAGGTCACGGTATCTTGTGCAGGTAGGCAGGAGGCAAGTTAGGGTGTGACATCTCTTGGTGTGTGAAAGACAGTCAAACCATTTCTAAACATCCAATAAAGGCTGAATGCAGTGTTGGAGAAAAGAATGTAGCTGTTTTATAATGTCCGACGAGCACCTCAGCTGGTGTGGAGTTGACTGCGTTCACTTTAGCCCACATCAGGTGAAAGCCCACACACTTCAGAGCCGACACCATGAGCTGAAATTATACAAAAAGGAAAACAAACAAAATATCTTCCACTTAACTTTTCCAAGCAGATCCATATCTACATAAAACTAAAAAAACATTTCGAGGTGAAATGTCCTCATTAAAATGTTCCAATGGCCCTAGTTGCACTAAATTCACCAAACACACAATTTAACCCAAACTAAAATTTTCTGTACTTCAATTCAGCAAATTCAATTAAAAGACACAGTTAAAACAAGCCTCATTTGAAAGGCAATTAATACAAATTACATGTTATTGCAATAAACCTTTCAGCTCCATTATGCAAATTGTGGAGTTCCCCGTCCTCATTTATCATTAAAAAATAAATCCACTCAGATTTTCCAAGTATTTGAACCACCTAAAGTCATGGCCTCTATTATCACAAAGCAGCACCACCTCCTCAAATATCAAAATGTATGACTTTATCAAAGACCTCCTTGTCAAGCTCTCTGGACTCCATCCTGCACTTCAGAAGGTCGAGACAGGAGTCGAACAGCTTCCAGCCTGTTGGGTCCTTGGCACTGGACAACACAGACACACAACTTCTGAGTAAGAAACAGTCTGTACTACTGCCATATTTACCATTAGAACACACACTTACCTGCTCATGGCTGCAATCCTTTTCAAGGCAGTGGCTGCGCTGTATACGTCATCGTCATCTGCAGTACCCTGGGTACACAAACACACACAGACTCTTGAGAGAACAGATGCTTACCGATCTGGGTTATTTTGTTTGTTGTGGTACAAAAACAACATGTCGACTAAAAACAACTAATTAATTATAAAGATGGGCTTATGTTAAACAGTTGTGATTTATAAATAATTTCCAAGTCTTTGTCAACTTTTAACTTTTTTTTTTATCGTCTTCTTTTGGTGTTCTGGAGCACAATCCTGTGTTTTCAGTTTAACAACATACAGTAGGTGTGCACGTCTCTATGTACTAGAATTATTAAGTTTAACTGATTACTTCATGCATTTATAGACAACTGAAATCAATAATATGGTACATTGGAAACACTAATTTGTATTATAATGTACCAGAATGAATAGTTTATATTGCTAATGTAGGCCAGATACATGAAGTGCAGCTGCCAAAACTACAAGTTTATTAAGTACACCCAGCTAA
Organism: Macquaria ambigua; assembly: GCA_008360985.2. Taxonomy (NCBI): domain Eukaryota; kingdom Metazoa; phylum Chordata; class Actinopteri; order Centrarchiformes; family Percichthyidae; genus Macquaria; species Macquaria ambigua. The sequence continues at coordinate 60,004 of VMKM01000842.1, read as the reverse complement.
AACTAATGCAGTCTAATACAACAGTCCTGCAATAAATCCTACCCTTTTCTGCAGTTTGTGGTGCTGTTGAACAGTATTGCATTATACAAAGGTGTTTGTCATTTAGCCTACCATCATCGATATAAATGGGGTGGACAGAATAGTATGTGCGTGCCCTTTATAACATGCCATATTTGCCTGTATGCAAGCTTCCCCACCTGCAGCAGGTCACTCAAGTAGGTGCTGAAGCACTCGATCAGGCCGTCCACCAGCTGGTTGAATGCCAGGTGTGCGCGGGAGGAGAAGGTGTAGCGGTCGGAGCAAAGGGTGCTGGCCAGGTGGGCACAAGCCTCCAACACGGTGACCTCCGTGTGCTTTTCTACAATAGCACATGTCTGAGACAGCAGCAGGTCCAGGTGCTGACAAAGAGAGGTGGAGGAAAGATCGAGGGAGAACAGCAGATGGAAGCAGAACGGGGAAAGCAGAATATGTATGTATTGCATTGGACAGTTTATTGGCCTTCATTGTGATGACTGTGTCAATAAGTAGTAATAATTATTGAAGAAGGGGATAGTTATCAAATTAGAAATGTAATTAAATGCTCAAGACAGAGCCGGGCTCCTCATATTTAGGTGCAGGTGAAGCCAGTGCTTGTGTATATGAGGGTGTGCACTTTTTGAGTTACATTGAAAGTGGACGTGCAATGTATTTTCACCGTTGCTCCACTTCACTGCCGTCATGCGTACCACTGACCACTTGAACACCACTAAGTCACTTATATTGTGTCTAATTGTGTATTTTCGACAGATCTCCCTACTTGATCTTATTTACACCCTTGCTGGTTGTCCATTATGTGCCTTCCCCATGACCACTGGTTCAGCGTCTGCTAGTTGAGGCAATCTGCCACAGGTGAGCTCATTACCCCAAGCCTCAGTGTCCCTGACCACTAGGTTAGTCATTGTTCACCTTTGTTCCTTTTGACCTGACAGACTTTCATTTGCTCATTTTTGTTCAGTTTGTTTTTTTGCTAATATTTGGCTTAATAACCATTTTTCATTTATTGTTCCTTTGTGTTATTAATCTGAAGATACCAGGTCATTAACTGTGAATCCCTAAATAGGACAGAAATCATTAAAAATTGTCTCTCTCTGAGCACCAGCGGCTAAATCTCTTCTATTTTTTCTACTTTCATTTCTCTCATGGACATCTCAGGAATATACGAGCATGTTAAAGTGGGTACAGGAGGAAAATATGGGAGGGGGGTAATGATTCAGCCTACCTTCTCCAGCCGTGGAGCACTGGTGTACATCTCCAGGTCAAAGTAGAGAGGAGCTTTGAGAAGGAGGCTCACCTTCCCTGTGTCAGCTGAGTACTGCAGGTCAGTGAGGGGAGGAGAAAAACGTGTGAAATGAAAATAAAAAAAATACTGTATACTTGGCATAATAACTTGACCTTCATTCTCAATGTAATATGAGGTAGCAATATACAGTATAATGAAAGTAATACTGTATGACTCTACAATTTAAGGTGGCAATGTTTCTGATGCTTCACCAACACTTCACATAGTTGCTTAGCAGTTTTAACCATTTGTGTACAATGCATTAAATGTAACAATCGGTAATGTCAGTGTTATAAAGTATGTTAAGTGAACTTTGGCTGTGTACCTTGGCCAGCAGATGTGGCAGTAAGGGGATGAAGTGTGTGGTGATACGCCTCCTGTCTTGTTCCTGCACCTTCTTATCCTTCGTACTCAGGATCTAATCCCACATGTACATTCAGTGAATGGTCACAGGCCAGCAGTTCAACCATGTAGACGAGCATGTGCGAGGACAAAAAGCATTCAGATATCATGAGAGCGTGTGCGTTTCCTCTGTGACCACAGGTGAGTAAATCGCCAACATAAACAATAAAATAATCCACTTTTTCATAACGCTGTGAATATTTATAGCTAAAATATGCGACTTTGTGTCTTAAAAAAGGTGTTCAAGTTCATGCCCAGCACGTTGCGTGAAATGTGATGATGCCTGAGACTGAGGTAATAAAAAAAAAAAAAAGAAAAGTGACATTTGCACACGATTCAGACTGATGTGGTATATCTCATTCATTTCTGTTTAGTGTCACGAAGTTAGCGTCAAAACTCTGACTTTTTGTATGATAGGTACATTTTATGTAAAAATAAAGAATGACATTTCTCTCACCCCCAAGCTCCACTGTTCCATAAATCATAAACTACAGAGAATTATCATGTATTTGTCTGTGTGTCACCACCTTCTTGCCCTGAGTTCTCCCAACAGGTGGCGTTGCCTGAGCTGCCTGTCTGATGGCACACATCATTATCTCTATGAGAGCCCCTTCCTCCTCATACATCATACCTGACAACACAGAGGTACAGACAGGTGCAGAACTGAGCGGGTGAGACTACACAATGCAGGGACAGCAAGGGACCAACATGAGAGTTACATAAATTATTATGGCGCACTGGTGTTAAGCTGAGCTCTATGCACTGACGCAGCTGAGACTGCTTGTATTGTGTACACAGTTTTATCTTGTTCCTCACCAGACTCCTGCAGCAGTAATGCCGTCATAGTCTCCCAGTCTCTCAGCTCAGATCCTGCCACACCCCACATACTATCCACCAGGTACGCACCGTGCTCATGGAACTGTCAAGAGAGTGAATGAATTACTTTAGATTAACTTAACTTCACTGCAGAGCTGTAAAGCACTGGTGTCTTTCTGTACTACAATGACAGTCATTTATTTTACCCATGACATAATGCATGGTTTACAGTTGAAACTCTATACTAATGTTCGGAACAAAACTTCCAAATCATGTTCTCCGTCAGAGTTCCAGTACACAGAATTTAAGATGTGACATCTATCAACCCAGAGCTGTATCACTTGAGACTTGAACTCGTCTGCTGTGAGACCTGACTTGACTCGAAGGGAAAAAGCTGAGGAGACTTGACGTGATGACACATAAATATTGAAAAATGCAATATTGTTCATAGTTTTGCATTTTGGAGCTCTGCCAAAATGAATAATAAATAACATAACCAGGACGCAACGTCTCCATAACCTAATGCAGACTTTCAGTTGCTGCTGCTGGCACCAGAATAAAATGGAAAAAAACTTGTTTAAGTGTGCAGTACCTCTTTAAATGTCCTTTTTCCATACATGAAAACATAATGGCAAATAATCCAATTCTCTATGAGCAAAATAAAAAAGAAATTTACTTTGGAACCAAATATTTGAGCTCTTTTTCAAATGCCACTGCCGATGAAGAAATTCATAAAAGAAGAAAAGAAAATTATACATATACATTTGTATGATGTTGTCAAATGATTCTACTTTGAAGGAGAGGGAGAGACACAGATTGGAATAGCAGGGAGACGGGGACGGAAAGAGACACTACCTCGCTCTGGATGTAGAAGGAGATGAAGATTTGAAAGAAGGCTGTATTGTCATTTTTATCAGGAGAATCCTGCTTGTCACTGGCAATCACACTTTTCAGCCTGGTGCGCACACAGACACACACACACACACAAAATCATTTTCGCATTATATTAACCAAAAAGTGAAAACAGTTATTCATCTAAGCTTTGGTGTGAATTACAAAAGCTGTCAACAAATTTAACTAAAATTTCTGTCTGTCTTTGATGAAGAAATCACACAACAAAGAGAAACTGAAACACGTTGCACCTTAACGACGCCTAATGACACGACTCTAAAACTCTTAGTCTGACAGCGTGCAGAAAGGAAGGATGAAAATGTACTTGTTGTACAGGAAGACGCCGGCTGCAGACGCCAGGCCTCTGTGTGAAGCGTAAACCAGGGGATAGATGTGGCCGCACTCCTCTTCTCTTAGGCCTTCCTCTGTCCTCCTGCACATGTGCACACATTTAAACAGTTAAAGGTCAATATTGTTAGTGACATTTAAAACACAAGGTGAAAGACCCCTTAGTTATCAAGCATGTATAAATATTTACTCATGTCAAGTGATTTGAACTGATATTTGACTGAATTCTTCTTACCATCTCTCTTGTTAATTGATCCTGAAAACATCTCATTTACATGTAACTTGAGTCAGTGGTGCGAGATGTTGGCCAACGTGAGAGATCACGACTCATGCTGTGAGTCATCAGCATTCATGACAAAGAGTGTTATCACAGTTATGAGTAACCATTACACTTCTATTATTGAGAAGAACTGGACTTGGAATTATTGGTGGACAACAAGGATATATTTGCAGTATTTGGTTATGTTCACCTTACACTTCAGGTGAGAATTTTGTGTGTGAGTGTGCATCAGATAAAAAATGATTTACTCAGGGGTCTTGAAGAGTTTATCATTCAGGGATCTGACGCAAAAGCCTCTGACCTTTATAGGAACACCCAAAAGCCCATATGAAGCAATATGGTTCAAAGACCAAAGACTAACTGAGTAAAATAATTGGATAGCATTATTACGAATGCTCTAAACTGCATTTGCATAGAACTTTTCTGTAAATAAAGCTAAAAACTATCTATGTTTTGACTGAAATGAAATTCCTGTACTGTATGTTGCAGATAGTGGCACAGAGAAACCACCAGAGACAGAGAAACCCCTCACTGTTGGATCAGCAGCAACAGATTGACCGCTTGCACTGCCACGTCTGAGTCCTTGTCCAGCACCATGCTGAGCATCCTCTCCTAAACACACACACAGAAATTCAGATATGCAGTGGCACACACACAGACAAATGAAAAACCATGGCAGCAGACAAATAGGCATGAAAGTGACGCGCACAGACATGCATAAATGTACCCACACCCGCAGACATACATGCACACACACACACAAACCCACTTATTAGGCACCAAGCCATGGCATGAAAACCCTTTATCTGCTGCAGCACATGTGGCTTAGGAGGGTTTTTATGTGTTTGAGAAGAGCTTATTAACCATCAGTAATTGGCAGCAATTAACGCACCCAGACACAGGCCCAGACAAAGGAAGAGCCCTTAACAACAAACAGGAATGGTGGAAAAAAAAAAAACTAAAAAGGCAAAGACATAAGGGGAGGGGGAAAAAATACTGGGAAGAGTGATATAGACAGGCAGCAAAATAGAAACAATACAGTAAGCTGAAACAATAGATTAAAGAGACGTTGAGGCAGGCAGACAGACAGACAGACAGACAGACAGACAGACAGACAGACAGACAGGACAGAATAGAGGCATTAAATGAGGAGCCCAATCCAGAGGGATGCCTCACTTTGAATCTGCTGGTGAAAAGCTCCAGGCGGCCAATGAATTCATTTTCCTGGTACAGACCCTGCAGGGCACGCACACACTGCAGACGCACTGGACTTTGCTGAGGAAAAGAAGAAGAGAGTACAGTAACACACCCTGATACCGAGCCTGTTCATAGTGGACATTTCTCTTTGTGTGAGAGTGTGTGTGTGTATGTGATCCTTCTTGTGTCTGTTTGCAGATGTTCTACAATAGTGTCTGGTGTGAGATGCTGACTATAAAGCATGAACATAAATTTAAAAAGCTGCTTAATTTGGAAATCCCAATTCCCTGTTCACTTCAGTCCTTGTCATTGCTATCTCCACTGCCGGCCTGCGGAGGACTGCAAACAAACAGCTGCTACTGACACATGGTGTTACCAGCGGTCAGTGGTGAAATAACATTAAAATAACACTTTACTTTGTCATGTATTGTCTACTGTCTAGTCCTGTGTGTATGTGTTTACTTTGTCATGCAGGGTCCACCCCAGGTATTTAAGACATCCATCATTCAGGAAGTCTTCAGGGTCCGTTTTCAGCCACATGCCCAACTCCTCAATACAAGCTGCCCGGATCTCAGGCAGCCGGTCCCGGTAGCGGTGCACAAACACACCACGGAACGTGGCGTTCATCATGGAGGATACCTCCTCTCTGTTTTCCCGCAGCTACAACACACATGTATGAAACACATGCATATAAACATGCACCAACAAGACTGTGAACAAATCAGTGGCCCAGTCACCTAAGACTCCTGTCCATGCGTTAAACCCCTTTTGTATACAGTCTGTGGTTCAGCTTGGGCAACCAATCCTCACACTGAAAATGTTCCAAGATTCAAGATTTTATAGTGACCAAAGATTAAATTTCACCATTTCTACATCAGTCTATGTCATTCTAGTGATCCATGTGTATCAGTGAGGGTAGAGATAATATTGTTATAGTCACAGATGATATCATCATGGACACCAAACATCATACAAAAGTATCCTTTGTTTTACTCCTAATGCTTCTTTTACCAGTCTTAATAATAACACTTAGAGCGTGCACTACCAGTTGTGTCTTGATATAAGACACCTGTCTTTATATCTCTGTCTTTATTTCTGTATCTTACATGCATGCGAAGAGGAGAAATTACTTATTTTATTTGCTAAATCTATTTGGGTGGTAAAAAAATTACCATTTCAAACCCAACAGCCAATAAACAACCTATGTCCCACAAGCAAGGAAAATGTTGGGTGTATTGTTGTGTACTTACATGCAAAACATTTCTTAAATATGTATATTTCAGTTTAGTCACTCTGAGCACTTAGAAAACACTGGCCCTTGGCATTGTCCATTGTATCCTTTCCCATAAAAAGAAAACAAAATAAATACCTTTAATATGTTTCTTATAAAGCCAATGTGGATGCACTGCTTTAATGTCCTGACCTGCATGTTTAATATGTGAAAGTGGCTGTGTGTCTGCACTCACTCACTCAGTGTGTGTGTGTGTGTGTGTGTGTGTGTGTGTGCGTGTGTGCGTGTAAGTGTCACCTCACTGATGGAGGCCTGCAGCTCCTCCAGTCTGTCAGAGGATCTGTCATGTGCCCTCTTGCTGTTCTCCATGTCGTATCGCCGCTGGGTGGTCTGCAGCTGAACAGACACTGTCACAGCTACTTCCACCAGCCCAGTCATCAACTTCATTGCTAACAGAGAAAAAAAGATGCAGACTGAGAAGACTAGACAGAACTGACAGAAACACATAACCAGAAGTGGATCTGAGGGGGAAAGACAGGTGATGTTTCTAAATGAATCCTTAAAAAAAAAACAAGAAAAACCATCATCTCTCGCCCTTTGGATAAAGCCACCCCCAGTCTGCTACTTTTGCCCCTTTTCACTAAACATGTTTTTCGTTGTTCAATCAGATTTTACAGTTTTATTGCAGAAGAAGGTTGCACACAATAGGTACAGTCACAGTCCCCATTTTCACAGCAGGTTATATATGATGTGCCATAGAAATCCTCAATAGCATGTCTCCAATAGTTACTTTAATTGCACCATCTTGACTGAAGATTTGTGTGCCTTTGAATTACCTACCATATAAAAAGTAAATCATTGCCAATAATGTACTTACCAGCCTAATCACATTATGGATAAGCTGCTGAATTTAATTTTGCAGTTTGATGAATGGAGGGAAGAAATCACATGGATGAGCAGAGGTTTCAAAAGAAAACAATGAGAAACAACAAAAGCAAGCTATACAGGAGGAGTACATTCTGAAAAACAAAAGAACTTCTCTAGCAACTAAAACAGATGTCAGCTGAATGGAGCAGTTTGTTCTGCCTCCCAGAAAAGCATGAGAAAAACCTTCGGTATCAAGGGCATGCAGTACAGGTTTTCACCCCAATCAAAAACTACAGCAAGTGAGTTCATACAAAAGTGATAATCACCAATCAAAAAGTATAACCCTCCTCAATACTATAATAAAAGGTTGCTTGTGAAATCAGTTTTCAGTGTGTATACTGGTCTATTTTATGCACCTGTATTGTACGATGAGCTTACCAAGCAGGGTACTGGTGTGTCTGAAGGCTCTGACCTGCGAGTCAGACAGGCCAGTGAGCAGGGCCAGCAGGGAGGGGAAGAGGTACTCGTCATAAATGAGGCTATTCCGACAGGAGCGCACCAGAACCCGAGCAAACTCGCACAGGCCGGCTTTGAAACGCTTCAGCTGGGGGCCTGGAGTGGACAGAGGGTAGTTCACTGAATCCTGGAGGACGACAGGAAACAAAAGAAATGGAGGAAACATCTTACGCTGTGCCAAGTATAGTTATTTCAGGCAGAAGCCTGTGGTTTGCTCTGCTAATGACAATTACATCAGTGGCAAAACAAAGTGATTAACTCATTAATGTGTCCATTTATCTGCATTAGATTTTAATTAGTGTGTTCCATCACGCTGTACTCTATCCTTTGGATCATAATCTCCTGGGATATGGAGGTTGTTTGACTTTCTGAGCAAGTTCCAGCAGGATTATTAGAAATGAGAAGGGATGACAAAGACTATGAACTAGATTCAAACATGCAGATCTGTCAGAATAATCCTTATTTTTAAAATGTATTTCAACAAATCTAAACTATTTTATGAATCAGTGTTATCCTTTTCTCACCTCGTTGAACTCTTTGGTTAGTGTGCTGATGATCTCAGCATTCTGCATGCTGCCAAACATCTCTCTGCTCACAACACCTGGACAAAAGAGTGAAACCTTAACGCAATGTTCCACATTAGGAGTTAAAGTGAAATAAACACCTGGACATAGATAAGTGTAGCAACACAATAATTCTGGTTCTTCTATTTGATCCAAAAATTAAATTGTATGATTTCTTTTCATTTCACTCTCACAAAATATGGATATGGTGTGTTGTCAATAGACAGAAGATTAACACAGCAGCTAGACATTGCATCGTTACCATACTGGGAGATCAATAGTTGACTGCTGATCATTGCCTGAGCTGAAATTGGAAAGATAATCTCTTGAACTTTGCTCCCCACCCCTAATCTCTTGGGCTCCCTCTTGACCTCTGACCTTTGCATCCACAGGACTGAACAATGAAGTTGATGAGCACCAGCAGCCCCGCCTCCCGGCTTTGCTTGTAGCTGTCGAGCCACTCATCCACCACCGTCTTGAGATTGACAGGGAGATAGCAGCCAATGAGAACGCTGGACTCAGATCAAAGGGCAGATGGCTATAATAACAATATATCATGGATTTCAGCTTTAACCTTTCTTCCTACCATTTGGGCCTTTTATGTTTTTCTCAGTTACATATGTGGGGGGGTCTGTATGCCCCAACTTTCTCCTCTGCTTAGCTTTTCTGCTCATTTTAAATTCCAGTTTAATTCACCATCTCATTTGCATAATCATTTTTGGCAACCATGGCACCATTAGACATAAAAAGACACTGCTTTAGAACATCTGTTGTGTTGATAATAATAGTGTGAAGTATGTTAAGTGTAATAAAATGTAGTAGAAGCATGGAGTAAAATTTAGCCTAGAACTGAGAAACCTTTGCGAAGCAGAATAAAATTTTGTGAACTGCAGTTTGCCAGATTTGCTGAATGTGCTGTATGAAAGTGGGCCTTCACCCAGAATCACCATCTGCTTTGTGTTGCTGCTCTATACTGTAGTGACAGACTCTTTTTATTACTGCTCGCCACACTTTTGTCTTTCTATTGTTATGTGGTCCTTCCTTTCTAGTCTTTAACCAGAAGAGACTGGGCACAGGACAACAATTGTTGGGATGGACGCATGCTGTCAATCATTGACTACACAACCCAGTGAAAGCACTCCTTCCTCTCCGCGTATCAAAGGCAATTCTGTAGGGTCACATCAGTCAGCCACTGACAGCAGATGATAATCTCTCTCACTGTCGGCTCTTACAGCCTTGTTTCTCTTCTCATTACACATGCCTCCTTCAGCACCTCCCTCCCGTCAAGTGTTTATCTCTACATCCCCTTCCCCCTATGTTCTTCGTCTGAGGGTTTGCTCACCACCATGGCACTCTTTCCAGATCGGACAGCATCATAGATATCCTCTGCACTGATGCCCTGGTTCCCTTCATTTACTCTCGTCACAGGTCTAGGAGAGGCCTGCCTAGATGTCTCCCGGGAGACCTGCTGCAGGGAGGGGTCTGGAGGAGTGGGGATGGGGCTAGTGCTGGGGCTGGACGTCACCTTCAATGAAGCTTTACGCCTGGGTCTCTTGGGTGGCTTGAGATGAAAGAGATGCGAGGGCAGCTCAGCAACGGATTTAAAGTGAATTGATGTTGTCAACTGAATTAGTGATAGCCATGGCAAGATAAGGCGTAGGCTTACCACAGTGTTGCAGTTATTATGGTTAAGCCTTTTATCTTCTATAAGAACTGAGAAATGATGCAACTTGACTCAATACCATATAAAATACCAAACTTAGACAAGATCATAGCCCTACTCCTTCGTGAATAACCTAAATGAATAGTATCTAAATAAGAGTGAACTATTTTGAGAGAGAAAAAACAATAATTTACCCGAGGTCCAGGCAGTTTTTTCCGCTTTGTGGCTTTCATCGTGGCCTCATAGTCACTGCCAGAATCAGAGAAGTCATCCAACTCCTCAAGACTAATAGACAAATAAGAAAACCGAATCAAGACAAATCTAAGCATCAACAAATAATTATTACTAAGGCTAACAAGACTACAGACCCGGTCAGGTATCATGATGAAAATTTGATGATTTGAGCACACAAGTTACTAATTTGTACCTCTGACGTTATAGTATTTTGTTGTTGTGACCAACAGTTGGGTCAGTTAGGTTGAAGCTCCCAGTGTTATCATTATTGTATTTATTCCATTTGTCCTTGTGCCTTCAACCCTTTTTCATACAGTTTTGACTGTACATTGGATGTTGTTTCAGCACTCCTTCTTGACTCTTTGCTGGCTAGTTTTAGCTTCTATAGATGCACACATGCTGCTAATACAGTGCAAATAAACAGTGCAAAATTATGGACAATCTCAATGAGCCACATGGGTTTAATATAGATTTATTTTTGAATTTGGACTGAGATATGTGGATGAGTTTTGTCTGTTAAACAGAGAAGTGTGTTATCTTATCTCTTATTCAATTTTGAGCAGTTTCTCTTCCGTTACGCCTGATAAATGCCAGGCTTTATACCCAAAAATGTTCAACATGTTTTACTATGACTTTGTGACAAGTCTTTAAAGCTTGCTAAAACACTTTCAGATGGCCACTTAAAAGATTAGTTAACGTTAGGCTTAGCTAACTTTACCTGTCCAAAACTGAGTCGCCACTTGCCATTTTCGGTCAGTCACCACAGATAGATGATTTTGAACTGCAGGTTAGTTGGTCTTTACCTCGCACTTTTTCAGGGGAGAGACCGACTGCGTGGGAGAGGAGACGTTATTAGCTACAAGAACAAACCTAGCTAGCCCCTTTGATAAACCCTAGCTACTTGCATAGCCTCACTTATAGTATTTCAAACATCCATTATCAGACTTGTAACCATAAATTTAACTACCTTTTTGTCGACAACAGTAACCTACAACTCTGACCAACGGACAAATCTAACATATCATAAAACAAATGGGGCGAAATCTTTGCTAGGGAAATCTTGTCCATTATAACTTAGATGTCCTCGGTTGCTAACGGGCAACACCCATTAGCAGACGATTGGAATATAGAAAACGTTAGCTAGCTACCATCTTAAAAGCTAACTACTACAGCGCAAATGTATCAGTAATCATCATTAGCAAACTATCTGCATAATTTTACCACCTGATGATATAATTACTGATCACTATGCTCCTTTCTTGAGAGGCTTGGCTTATCGTGGTTTTTCTCCCTGCATGACCTAGCGAGATTCAAGGGCGCGCAAACTGGTTCTGGCTGCCAATTGGCCAGCGCCTCCTCAGATCAGAAGGTGATTGGTCTTTCCAGAAGGTTACTTGATGATCATTGGTCAATACCTGGTTCTGCTTTGTAGGCAGCAACAGTTAGCCAATTAAACAGATGTCAGTAGAACCACGGTGAATTTTAAATGGTAGAATGAGAATTTAACTATTGCTAAATACAGAAGAAGAGTACAGAAGAAAAATAATACACCTGTAAAATATTTACACCCTTGCATTTAATTCTCTTTACCCTCATTATGGATATTTCTTCAATACGCTTCTATATTTACTGTCATATATTGTATTGTATGTGTGTATAACCTTTCAGTCTGTGTGCTCTGTGTCTGTCTGTCCAGTTTTTAGGACCCTGAGGTGGATGGCTCAGCTGCTCCCCGCCCCGCCACCGCAGGCTCCTCACCCTTCTCGCCCCTGTTGGTCCTCCTCTGCACGGTTCATTGTTCCGTGTTTGATAGCCTATGACCAGAGTCAAACTAGCAAGGGTGAAACACACAACTTCTGGTCCGAACCTTCAAAATAAAATACTATGCATCGTTATACTATAATGATGCAAACTGCAAGATCAAACTTGGGCTGAAAAATGCTCAAGTTGTATGTTGTCCTCAGTAGTATCAGCAAGCAGCATCAGTGTCAAACTGTTTAACAGCCACAGAAAACCTTGCAATGCTGCCCATATACCGTAGGCCTACTTGCTAGAATGACTTATTACTAAAACATTTTCATTATATTGCTCCAATTAGCCTTTAACCATTTTTTGCTTAAAACACATATAAACAGTGACACATCTCCTGAAACTTTAATGGAAAAATGTCTTAGGGTAGGTCGACTTAAAAATAAGTGCCGTAAATCTTATAAACCTTTCACACCGAGGCAATAATTCAGGAAAAAACAACCTAGCTCCAAGAACAGCATATCCTTCAGGCCCTTCCTGTCCATCTCCATGTGCCACACCTGCTCTCAGTCTGGGTTTGATGGGGGTCTGATCAAACACTGCTCACCTTGAGTACAAAAAAAACAATAACACAGGCAGTTAATAGTAACTACTGGGTTACAGTGAACCTAACAACTGGTAGGCCTCTTCATCCTTTTATTTAGTGTATGTGATGACAGTAGCAACATCTATCCCTACAGCCATACAAAGCTGTTTGAACATTATTATTGAACACATATAGTTGTATCATGGTTTTAGGATTGATCCTCCAATATACAACCAATACTGAAATTAACAATTTGTATCTCATTTTATTTTACTCTTTTATACGCGTCTTTTTATATTGGCTTGGGCTTCTTTTACATCTCGTCTCAACGCCTTTTTATAGCTTATAAGCGCTTTGACTTGCTATGCTATAATTGAAATGCTATAGGATTCCAAATAAAGTAGCCGTTCCTTTTATTTTGAAAGTAAGTCACTTTTCCGGTATTCTCCTGCCAACTCCTGTGAGCTTGACACAGTTTGGCTGTCGGATGAGGCTGAGGGACGGGAGTGCCCCATTCACACTCCCTTTACATTTACGTACAACAGCGGATCTCCCAGGAAGGATAAATTAACTGGACACGGTCGCTGGAAACATATGTGTGATGTAAAAACCGGCCCGGATGCATCTGTTCATTGCACTTATCGGGGAAAACTATGACTGTTTTAAACGCCTGACGATTTGGGATACTGTTACTCTTTTTACTTTTGCGTGCATCTAAACCGGCCATTCATTCATTCATTTATAAAAAGGTGCTGCAGCCGTCTGGTTTTATATAAACCCGCACTCGCCCCCCTGTTGTCTTTTTCTGAGTTCTGCGGTGAGGATGGATACCCGGCTATCTTTCCCCAGGTACCCGCTGCTGGTGCTGCTCTGCACGGTCTTTGCACTGTCGGGGACACGGAGCCCCGTGGCTGCTGCGGGGAGGAGTTGCGCTGACACCCGGCAGGTGTACGCGGAGAAGGGGTACAGCACAGGCACCGCACCGCTGACTCAAATCTCCGGTAAGACTCTGCATCCAGCCTGCGGTTAGGGTTAAACTACACAATTACACAGTTTCGGGGAATTATGCAGAACAACCCCACAGTCATCTGTTAAGAAATATGTGCCTAATTCAAGTTTATAATAAAATTTAAGATAGGCTGCATGTCGCAGCAGATATGTAGGTGCATCAGCATGCTCTAGTTTGTCTCAACAGGGATAAAAATACCACTAGGCACATTAAGGTCACTGTAAACTCTCTGCTCACCACCACAGACGCACCACAAATCATTATGGGAACATTAGTAGGCTAATAGCCGACTATGGCAGAAAATACATCTAAATAACAGAAACACACTACAAGTCACGATAGGAAAGTGATAACTGAAAGTGCAAGGTGGCTCAAAACTCACTAATAAGCACCAGAGACATAATGTAGGAATATCATGGTGCGTTTTCCTCAAGAGAAATAATGTCGGGTGGTTTAAAACAAATTACACCCGCCCCCTCCTCCCCTCTGTGCTGTTTAAATAGCATGATTAAGGGAATGAGCAAATTGCCAACACCGGTGCAACAAAGAACCTCGCCCCTAATTAGTCTTTGCCTACTGGCCCACTGTTAAATCCCTGCATATGCCCATAGGCTCTGTTCACTGGTGATAATCTTATCTGCTTAATGAAAAGATTTCCTATGGATTACAAACAGTTGGATTTTGGATAATTTGTGTTGGTGATAGAGTGGGATAGAGGAGAGTGGGAGCAAGGGGAGGAGATTTTAGGTGGAAATTTGTTTAAACGTGAATGTCTGACAAAGTGTTGGGAGCAAATGATGGAGCACTTAAGTGTCTGAAAATGTAGCCTACCTCTCTGAGGTTCAGCTTTGCATGTAAATCAGTGAGCGAATGATGGTGTGTGTGTGTGTGTGTGTGTGTGTGTGTGTGTGTGTGTGTGTGTGTTACCCCCAGACAGACCTGGAAGCTTCCATTAAAAAAAGTAAAATTTATGAGTCAAATGTATGTTTGCAAAATTGCAGACCATGCAGTTCTTTAGTGTGTGAAGATTTATTTTGTGACAATTTTGTGTGTGAGTCACTGAGACAACTGCAATATTGATTGATTTTGTGTGTGTGTTGGGCTATCACTGCCTGAGTCTTGGCTCACTGTCCCGTGGGCCAGGGGAGCAGATGGCCGGGAGAGCGAAGGATGAAGAGAGGCAGTTTAGAAATGGAAATAGAGGGATGAGAGAGGGCTAATAGTGAGACACACAGAGAGAACAAAAGAGGCAGAGGGGAACATCAGCGAGGGTGGAGTTGGGAATGAGACTTTCCACTGTATTAACAGCAGTAATATTCATGTTAGATGTAAAATTATAAAAACAAAGAATTCAAACCTTCTCCACATTCAGAGTGCTATGGGGTTATTCCTTCTCCCCTGGTTGCCATTTGCATATCATTACCTCTGACATATCAAAGACCCAACCTGAGCTGACAAAGAAAGACAGATTGAAGCTGAATAATTCATGCAGGGAAATTACAATTTTCTATCACACCCTTATCTTTGATAAGATTTTCACACAGTAACTGAACAGACTGATGAGTGGAGGACTTTCTCACTAAAAACATCTGCTTTGACCTGATAATACCTACTGATGTTATCGAGATAGGCTTTGGTTTTGTTGAGGTATTAAGCAAAGCAAAAGCATATACATAATGTTATAATTAAACCAAAATAATCTAATTTCTCCACATAAGTTTCTGAACATGTGTGATCGACCCTGACCTTTCTTTCTCTTCTGACCTGGTTTTACCTTCGGTCTCCCAGGTGAGCACCTGCGGCTCTGTCCTCAGGACTACACCTGCTGCTCCAGTCAGATGGAGGAGACGCTGGCCCTCCAGAGCGAGAGGGACTTCCTCAAAGCCGTCGAAGAGAACAGCCAGTTCCTTTTGACTACTTTTACCCAGAGACACCGCAGGTTTGATGGTGAGAGGCTGACTCAGAGGCTTGTACAGTTCTTAATCATGTTTGGGAACATTATCTGGTTTGAAAATGGTTAAAAACCCTTCTTTGTGTAGCCACAGTGGGTACATTTGAAGGGAAAAACTGCACTCGGCTTCTCCGAGTTAGTGACAGCTGATTATAAACTACAAAATTGACTTTGGAAGTTAAAAGCACAGCAATGCATACATATTGCAGAGATCCTAGCATGGTTCTTATGTTTAATCAACACGTAAGAAATTAAAGAGGTACTCCAGTAATTTTAGTATAGCACCTTCATAAAGTTTGGGGACTCACAAAAGACAGATTATAAAAATAATGGTCACAACTGAAGCAGCAGAGGTACAGATCCTGACTTTTAGCTCCAGAGACATTGGATCCTACGTTTCCCATAATGCAACACGATAGCATCTTTAATTGGAGCCTTTCTACCTGGTAAATGCCCACATTTTTTAAACTCCACACCTCCAGTTTGTAACACAGACTTTCTGTCATAAATTTGTACTCGCTAAGCCTGGCTGAGGTAACCCTGATAACATTATTATGACATCATCAGTTTATTTTCACAGACTTTTGAGCGCCTACTCCAGAACCACAGGTGACACTATAACAGTTTTTACAGGCTGAGTAGGACTAAACATGGCCAGTAAACTGCACTTCATGCGTAAAATCGGTGGAGAAGTGCCCCCTTAAACATGTGGCCAGCGTGGGAACCTTCCTAGACAGCCTTAGTGACTGCATTTCAGAGAATTCAGCCCACGCTGTCTCAAATTCAGTATGTATGGCTGCAGGTTTGTAGCAACCACAGCTTAGAACTGAATTTACACTTTCTCCTCCTACCTGCTGTGGACTGCTATCACCTTTTTTTCCCTCTTCATCCTTTTATATAATGTACGCAATGAATCATTTAAAGACGCTGAAGGAGTGGGAGACTGCATATGAGTCCTAAAGTCCTAAATAGAGTACATGTTGTTACATTCATTTACCAATGTGCAGGATCTGATGTAACTGTCCCTATGAGCTGTTGATCGTAGAGGTGAGGGGGTGACTGAATCTAATAAATTAGATGAAAAGAAGGTGTTTGACTGATTTATATCTAATATCTTTTCCTGTCTCTCTGCAGAGTTCTTCAGAGAGCTTATAGACTTGTCAGAGAAGTCTATGAACCAGATGTTTACCAAGACCTACGGCCGGCTCTTCACCCAGAATGCTCACGTCTTCCAGGAGCTATTTGTGGAGCTGCGCAGATATTATTCTGGTTAGTTTTATCACTTTATCCACTTCACCTTGATCTTATGTATTCAGATGGTCTCGTGGTCTTTGAAATGAAGGGGCATCCTGGTGGTTTAGTGGTCTAAGACGCATATCATGAAATGGCAGCGGCCTCAATTACGGCTGCTGACCTTTTTTGCATGCACCCCCTCTGCTCTCTCCCCATGTTTCCTGTCTATCTCTACTCTGAACTTTCAAATAATGCAAAATGCCCAAAAAAATAATTTAAAAAATGAAATGTGCTCTGGACATTTTAGTCATCAGACACTATCTGAATTGACATGATGAAATAAACCCTATCAGCCTTTTTTTGCATTCCGTTAAAATGAAATGCTAACACTCAAATTTCACACCAAATTAATTAATTAAATCAAATCAATCAAATTATTCAGACAAGTAGCCTGACCTTTGTAGTCTACATGGGCCTCCATCACCACCATGAGGAATGAATAAATGCAGAGAAGTAGTCTGGTGAAAGTTGGTAAAAATGGTAAAGTAGTCTGGTTAAGAGGCAAGCTGTGATGATACCTTGTTGCACTGGCAGTTTAGTGTAGTTTTATCCGTCCACATCCCTCTTGTGGTAAATCCACAGCCGCTTTGGACAGCAGAAAAGAGGCAGTATTGTCTTTTGAGGAGAATTGAAATGCCAAGGAGAGTTAGAGAAAAAACATAGAGAGAGGATTGGAATCCCACGGATGACTGTTTCTATTTCTGTTCCGAATCGCTCTGTTTTGGCATGACAGCCGCTCGCTGGCGAGTCTGTCTGCAGGCTGTTGCTGCTTAGTCAACCTCTCTTTGTCTGCCAAACAGCATGTATGGCTAATTTGAGGCTGTATAGTAGACTACAGATTGGAGATTTGCATGTTCAGAATCTGTCTGCCAGTTGACTAATGCACAGACTGACAAGCACCCAAACACATTTAAAGGAAGAAATAAATGAGGACAGTGCACTGAGCACAACGTATTATGCAAGTGTTGTGTTTAACAGACAATATAGACATCAAAGGAGCAAAAATATATATCTATATTTGTACTTTATTTGATTACAATATCCTGTGCCAGCTTGCACCTAGGAGAGTGGTACTACTGTGCACAAGGTACAGTTACTTTTTATTGATAAAGAGAGAGTTCACCCAAAAGTGAAAATTCAAACATAATTGTTACCCCCTTATGTCAGTCAAAATGTGCAGGACTGGCTGGTAGGACTAGTAAATTTAACAACAATTGAAGTTAACTTGGCTATCTTTTCACAGCAAGGCCTTTAATGGAATATCCAATACTATGTCCATCAAGTTCTCCAAACAGCTTGTGCAGTGTGTGTAGCTAACAATTACGCTGTAAAACAAAAGTCAGGTAAATTAGTCTCATTGTTATCTCAGGCATGAGGCACTGCATGCTAGAGTAGTAGAGGCTAACTCACAGTGTGCTTGGTGGGTTTACAAGCATCAGTTGACATGGCAGTGATCAGATAATGACTGACTTTAATTTGGGGTGAACTATTTCTTTAACCTGGCCCAATGAACATCAAAGTAGCACAATGCATAAAGATATAGTGCTTTAGATGAAAAGCCCACTTCAGGCCTCTGGAACAACATGCATCCACTCTGCTGAAATGCCCCCTAACACGATGCTCTTTCTTTCAGAAATCCCTTCAGGAACGTGATTTTTGTCAGATTGCAGATGCTGTATGCTGCTCACGGTTGCTCTTGTGTCCACAGGGGGCAGTGTAAGTCTGTCAGAGGTTCTCTCCGACTTCTGGTCCAGACTGGTGGAGCGAGTCTTCTCTCTGGTCAACCCCCAGTATCAGTTTAGTGAGGACTACCTGGAGTGTGTCAGCAAACACGCCGAACAGCTGCAGCCGTTTGGGGATGTGCCCCGCAAACTGCGCGTACAAGTATGTGTCTTTGTGATAAAATATGTTGAAAAAACAATTGGCTTTGATTTCCAGTTATGCAGATTGTTTATGATCAATTGACTAATTTTATTGTGTTCTCTTTCCTATTAAATTCAGGTGTCGAGGGCTTTCATTGCAGCCAGAGCACTATCTCAGGGCTTGGCTACTGGTCGGGATATTGTTAACAAAGCCACAAAGGTCAGTTGTTCCTTCTACTGTTGTCTGTTCTGCTGTTAAAACTGCATTGGCAAGATTTGTATGTAAAGAATTATACCCTCTCTAGCCTGAATCTAAAAGTAAGGCCTCAAAATTCAAGTTTTGCTTTGTAATGATATATATCTTTATTTATATAGCCCTTCTCAAAACTAAGTTGGAGAGGGATTCACAACCAAGAAACATAAAAGCCTGTAGATTCACCTTATTTGCTCAATCAGTTATGAAGTTGGTTAATAGAAGACTGTACATCTCAAAAACAGAAGTCTATAACCAGCAGCGAGTGAGTGCTTTATTCAGTAAAAGTTGGACTCACTGCAATTAGATCATTTATCTAGGGCTGCATCTAACGATTTTCATCATCGATTATTTTCTGGATTAATTGTTTTGTCTATAAAATGCCAGAAAGCAGTGAAAAATGCCCATTATAATTTCCCAGAGGCCAAGGTGACATATTCAAGTGGCTTGTTGAATCTGACCAACAGTCCAAAACCCAAAGGATATTCAGTTTACTATCATATATGACAAAGAAAAGCCTCAAATCCTCACATTTGAGAAGCTGGAACCAGGAAATATTTGGCATTTTGCTAGAAAAATGATCTAAAACGATTATTCAATTATCAAAACAGAAATGGTCACAGTTCTCCAACAGACCGCCAACATGTGAAGTTCCCTTATGTATCTTTAAAGTTAATAATGTTAACATTGTATTTATTCTTCTTGTCCTAACGCTATGACCCACACTGCTTTGTTTTTCAGTTGACTGCAGATTCAGAGTGTGTGCGCGGGCTGATGCGTCAGTGGTACTGCCCA
Organism: Macquaria ambigua; assembly: GCA_008360985.2. Classification (NCBI taxonomy): domain Eukaryota; kingdom Metazoa; phylum Chordata; class Actinopteri; order Centrarchiformes; family Percichthyidae; genus Macquaria; species Macquaria ambigua. The sequence goes on along the minus strand of VMKM01000842.1, from coordinate 40,180 downwards.
CTGTGTCGAGGCATGCCCTCCCTGCGGCCCTGCCACTCCCTGTGCCTTAACGTGATGAAGGGCTGCTTAGCCAATCAGGCCGACCTGGACACCGAATGGAACAATTTCATTGGTGGGTGAGGGTAGGATGAACAGTACATCATAATATGCTGTTGTTGTTGACGTGGGTTTAGGGTCCAGTGCATAACACATTTAATAATAAGGTATATTATGTATTTCAGTTGAAGCTCTCATATTTCAAAGAGCTCTGTGGTTTAAATGATATTCGATCCTTAAGAAAAAAATGTCATGGCTCAAATTATATTTTAAAGCATTTTGAATTATCATTATTAAATCGAGCATACCTAAAAGTCGACTCCTCTTTTGGTCCTGTCACTCATTTGCTTTCACTTCCTTTCCCCCTAATGAATTCCTCCTCCATTAATCATTCATGCTTCTCTGCTCCTTCACAATTGATCTGTCTTCCTATGTTTCCTTTCCCCTTTCATCAAGCCCATACGTTCCTTCCTTTTTTTTTTCCTTTTCATGTGCAGTGCTTCCTCTTACCCTTCATCGCTCAATCCATGTGTACTGCACCCAAATCCACTTTACCCTCATGTACCCTTTTCTCCAACCGCCATTCTCCTCCCTGTTTTTCACTTCTCTTTATATGATGTTGGCTTTCTTCCTAATCTTGAGTCCTGTAAGCTGAACACCTCATACACAGATAAACATCAAATCTTTTTAGCTGGTTAGCCAGTGAGAGATTCCAGACACAGGGAAGCATTGTCCTGATGTTTATCAGGGTCTAGAATAGGCCACCAACAGAGAGGTGTTTTTTTTTTTTTTTTTTTTGCGTGCAATACCAGACAATGAGAACCTGGCTGAATGTAGTCATAGCAAACTTTATCACCCTGCCATCTCTATTTCTGTGTTTCCCTCTGTCCTCTATCAGATGCTCTGTACCAGGTTTCAGAGAAGCTGGAGGGGCCGTTTAACATGGAGCTTGCAGCCGACTCCATCTCTGTAAAAGTGTCGGAGGCCATCATGCACATGCAGGAAAACAGTGTCAGCATCTCCACTAAGGCAAGGAAGAGGGCACAGGCTGATGATGGGGACATAAAATGGACATTGATGTATTTTTTTATTGCTTTCCCAGGATTTTGCAGAGTAGCTGTTCTTCCACCAAAACAGTGCACTTCTAGTATTTACTGAACCATTGTGAGTGCATAAAGATCATCTACCGTCTTTAAAAAAATAATCACTCTTACAAGTCAAAGCTATAATCTTGATTATTCTTTAATTTTAATTTTAATCTTCTTAATGAGACTGCATGCAGTAAAAATGATAGGAATTATACACAGAGAGCATGACAGCCTGACAGTATGATTAAAACATGGCAGGCATCCCAGTAGCTAATCCACCAGAGAGACGCCCACATCTCGTTAGAAACAGAACAGCTCCTGGTTTGTGGTAGCGGTGCTTTAAGCAACAGGCAGCTCTTTCCTTTACAGCTCAGCTTTATTTGTTTGCTGCCTTTCACCAGCAGAGTGTGATAGTGGAGGTTATGGAGGTTTTCTTTGCTAGGTTATGCTTCAGAAACCCCACTGAGTGCCTTCCTTAGCTTTGATTTGCCACACTAACACTAAGGTTAGCTTAAAAAAACTGATTTGCATTTTGGGCCTTTTTTTTGCTGTTTGGTGGTGTCATGGAGAACATAATGTAACATCAAGATTAAAACATTTTGTAGACCAGTTCTTGAGATTTTGTCCAAGGCCATTCAGAGAAATGTTAAAATTTCACATATTTTTGGGGGGGTTATTTTTATACCTTTCTTTAGATATTTTGACATTTGATAGACGATTGGAAATGAGGAGAGAGCGATGGGGAATGACATGCAACGCGCTGTGGTTCATAGTAGGCGCCTTAACGCCTAAGCCATAATTTGGGGGTGCCCCAAATTAAATAATAAAGTAGACAGTAACAAGGCAGGTTGAAGGAGAGTGAGTGCAATAAAGAAGTTAGTTTACAACACTTTATCACAAACTATGTCCTGGAGACTAGAGAATATCTGTGCAAGAATATCCATCCATCAATTTCCTTAAATTATCACATAGCAGTGGAAAACCTGTCTTGAAAATTATGGTTTATTAAAATAATAAAAACGCTCGTTACAAAGCTGTTTACACTGGTATTGCTTTGTTGTTGTTGTTTCAGGTGTTCCAAGGTTGTGGAAGCCCCAGGCCAGCTCCAGGACGGTCCAAACGCTCACCCAAAGAGTCAGGGGGCAACAGGAGGCCCTTCCGCACCTACAGCCCTGAGGAGAAACCCACCACTGCTGCAGGCACTAACCTGGACCGACTGGTGAGGAAGAAACACATACCCTGTGTAACCTGGGTGTAGTAGCTACTCATCCATTAATATTTTTTAATATAGTGAATTTAAAACAGTGTACACAACACTGACATATTGTCATCTTCTAAAGTTGTTGTGGCGAACTTGTTAGCAAATTGCATTGCGACACAGAGCAACATTAGCATTCATTTGAAATCATGTTTCTGGCCAGTTGGTGAATGTAAGACAAGTATTCTCTCTATTTTTTAGTTTTCTATTGAACTCCATCAAAATGAGGGAAATATTTGTCTTTTGGCTGCTAAATGCTCTGCTTTGTTCACCAGCTAACTTTGGCTGTCTGCCATTTGTTGCCAGGCAGGTAGCGTACAGTGGATTTTTAGAGCTTTTTCACTGAAAAACAACACTGATGAGAACTGTCAGAGTGAACCAAAACATTAAAGTTGCGTGCCAGAAAACCAAAACAATGAACTGAAATATGCTAAAACTCTTCTTAAAGCTGAGGGAAGTCAGGTGATAATTATCTGTGGGTTCTGTGGGTTTCACATTACACATGGTAATTTCACCCATTGTTTATGGAGAAATATTGATTAGTGCAGCTTTAAATACTCAAAAATACTCTGAGTTAAAATGTTTAGTTATGTGGAGGTCATCTTTTTGGGTTGAGTGTGATTTCAATACATTATGTTGAAACTGCAATTAAGAATGTCATAAATGTTTGCATTGTGAATGTGTCAGGATTCAGACAGCAACTGAGCAGAAAGCAAAGAGAGGATGAACAGCAGTAAAATAAGTCTAAGCTTGGCACAAGCAACTAATAATACAGAGCCCAGACAGCATTCCTCTGACCACAGACTGGTCTTGCAAGATCGAAGTGCTGGAAAATAAATGTAGCCAAGAGCAGAGGAGAGAGAAAGAGGATAATAGGTATTCACATCTATTTATAAAACATGAAAGACATGTGGTTTAAGAACTGACCAAGAAACAGTGTCATGTCAGCACTGCAGCTTCAACATGCTTCCTCCAGCCAACCATACCAAACAAGGATGCTTTGAAACCAGGTCTGAGTCATAACCAATCTCTTTCCGCCTCCGTGCAGGTTACCGAGCTGAAGGAGCGACTGCGGCCCATGCGTGGCTTCTGGGTGTCCCTCCCACACACCATCTGCAACGATGAGAAGATGGCTACAGACGTCACTAATGAGGACCGCTGCTGGAACGGGCAGACCCGGGGGAGGTGAGCGAGATCAGAGTGGAGGGGTGGAGGGAGGGGTTCGGTAGAGGTGGAGGAGGAGTGAGTGTGTGATGGTGCAGCGGTGGCAGGATGCAACAGATGGAACTGAGTTTATTTAATTTTGCCACCACCAGTCACCCACATGCTCTCTGCGTGGGTCTGCTTGCCTTTATGCACACAGATACAGCCTGACTCCATGTATCTGGGCTGACTTAGAGGCACGGTGCAGTCCTGTGTGTGAGTGTGTGTTGTGAGAGAGGAAGAACAAGTCTGCATAATGGATGATTGTGTGTCTATGATGTTCCAGCTGCATTAGGCAACAGTTTTATGTAAGTACACCCACCTCAGCGGGTGTGGGGACTGCAGCCAGACATGTGCTGCTATAACATTTTATACTACTATATTTACCTTGGCCAACATAATAACATATCATATCCATTACAATCTTTCAATGCTAAAGTGGGATAGAGTACTTCAGTACTTGTTTATATTATATATATTATATATATTTTTGACATTCCAACATATATAAAATATGGTGCAACTTCTTGTGTAGATATGGTACAGCATTGTTTCTACTTAAAAAAAACAACAGACAGCCCTCCAGCATACACTGTATAAAAAAAGGCTATGAATTTAAAAACAAGAGTAAGAGTTGACAGCCATGCTAGCGGCTCTGTGAGACAGCAGTGCTCTGAGCTAAATGCTAACGTCAGCATGGTAACATAATCAGAATGTCAATGATAACATGCTGATGCTATGCAGGTATAATGTTTGCCATTGTCATATTCTTAGTTTAGTGTGTTAGCATGCTAATATTTGCTGGTTAGCACTAAATACAAAGTGGAGCTGACGCTGATGGTAATGTCATTAGTTTTACAGGTATTTGGCCCTAAAACAAAATATTGAACAAATTTAAATTTTGACCTGATGATGGTGCTGAATGAAATGTTAATGCATAACCAGTCATTCATCCAGAGGGGGACATGAATGTCTAGACAACTACTGGGTGGTTGAGACATTTCGCTCTGAACCGGAAATGTCAACCTCATTGTGGCGCTAAAGGAAAAGTCAGGGGATAACCAAAGTCAGTAGGATTCATCGTCTGTGGAACATGAATGTCTGTACAAAATTTTATGGCAACCCATCCAACAGTTGAGACATTTCAGTGTGGACCAAGGTGGTGACTGACTGGCATTGCCATCCTTAGAGCCATGCTGTTTGCGTATCAAAAAATAACATGCAGTTAAATCCACGTTTGTTCATAATACAAAAGGCTACCATGTGCTTAAAGCTTAGATAAGTAAAGTATGCCTACATTGCTGCAATTAAAGGAGTTGCTCCCCTCGTGAACATAGCCAATTAATGCATTGAAGATTGAAAATATACTATGTACACTTGTGGTGGTGTGATACTCATTAATTTTGTTCCTGAGTTTCACCTCCCTGCTGCCATTTGAAGCCACACTGTGTGAAGTTTCCTAGTGCTGCTTTGAAAGGATCTGTGCTGGTGTGCATCCGTGTCTGCATTTTTGTACATGAACGCCTCTGTGTGTGCACACTCAGGTACCTCCCGGATGTGACAGGCGACGGGCTGGTCAGCCAGATCAACAACCCCGAGGTGGAAGTGGACATTGCCAAGCCAGATGTGAGAACCAGACAGCTGATCATGGAGCTGAGGGTGGTGACCAACAAACTGAGACACGCTCAGAGCGGACAGGACATGGACTTCATGGACAGTGAGTGTTCCTGACAGTCAGTTTATATACAGTCAGGTCCATAAATATTGGGACATTGACACAATTCTCACCTTTTGGGCTCCATACACCACCACAATGGATTTGAAATGAAACGAACAAGATGTGCTTTAACTGCAGACTTTCAGCTTTAATTTGAGGGTATTTACATCCAAATCAGATGAATGGTGTAGGAATTACAACAGTTTCTATATGTGCCTCCCACTTTTTAAGGGACCAAAAGTAATGGGACAGTCGACTCAAAAGCTATTTCATGGACAGGTGTGGGCTATTCCCTCGTTATTTCATCATCAATTAAGCAGGTAAAAGGTCTGGAGTTGATTCCAGGTGTGACATTTGCATTTGGAATCTCTTGCTGTCAACTCTCAATATGAGATCCAAAGAGCTGTCACTATCAGTGAAGCAAGCCATCATTAGGCTGAAAAATCAAAACAAACCCATCAGAGAGATAGCAAAAACATTAGGTGTGGCCAAATCAACTGTTTGGAACATTCTTAAAAAGAAAGAACGCACCGGTGAGCTCAGCAACACCAAAAGACCCAGAAGACCACGGAAAACAACTGTGGTGGATGACAGAAGAATTCTTTCCCTGGTGAAGAAAAACCCCTTCACAACAGTTGGCCAGATCGAGAACACTCTCCAGGAGGTAGGTGTATGTGTGTCAAAGTCAACAATCAAGAGAAGACTTCACCAGAGTGAATACAGAGGGTTCACCACAAGATGTAAACCAATGGTGAGCCTCAAAAACAGGAAGACCAGATTAGAGTTTGCCAAACAACATCTAAAAAAGCCTTTACAGTTCTGGAACAACATCCTGTGGACAGACGAGACAAAGATCAACTTGTACCAGAGTGATGGGAAGAGAAGAGTATGGAGAAGGAAAGGAACTGCTCATGATCCAAAACATACCACCTCATCAGTGAAGCATGGTGGTGGTAGTGTCATGGCGTGGGCATGTATGGCTGCCAATGGAACTGGTTCCCTTGTATTTATTGATGATGTGACTGCTGACAAAAACAGCAGGATGAATTCTTAAGTGTTTCGGGCAATATTATCTGCTCATATTCAGTCAAATGCTTCAGAACTCATTGGACGGCACTTCACAGTGCAGATGGACAATGACCCGAAGCATACTGCGAAAGCAACCAAAGAGTTTTTTTTAAGGCAAATAAGTGGAATGTTATGCAATGGCCAAGTCAATCACCTGACCTGAATCCGATTGAGCATGCATTTCACTTGATGAAGACAAAACTGAAGGGAAAATGCCCCAAGAACAAGCAGGAACTGAAGACAGTTGCAGTAGAGGCCTGGCAGAGCATCACCAGGGATGAAACCTAGCGTCTGGTGATGTCTATGCGTTCCAGACTTCAGGCCGTAATTGACTGCAAAGGATTTGCAACCAAGTATTAAAAAGTGAAAGTTTGATTTATGATTGTTTAGTTTGTCCCATTACTTTTGGTCCCTTAAAAAGTGGGAGGCACATATAGAAACTGTTGTAATTCCTACACCATTCATCTGATTTGGATGTAAATACCCTCAAATTAAAGCTGAAAGTCTGCAGTTAAAGCACATCGTTGTTCGTTTCATTTCAAATCCATTGTGGTGGTGTATAGAGCCCAAAAGATGAGAATTGTGTCGATGTCCCAATATTTATGGACCTGTCTGTATTTGTGTATATCCTAAAAGGAGTAGTAAGCGGTGCATTACCTGTATGTGTGATTTGTAGGATTATGCAATTTATTTCCATTCCTCAGTCAGAAATCTCTTTCTTTGTTCCAGGTGAGGAGGGCAGTGGCTCAGGGGGTGGAGATCAAGGTGAAAGGTACAATGATGATTGGCCAGGTTATGGGCCTTACTCTCCCCCCTACAACAAACCCCCTCGTGATCCCGTCTCCAACCCAGCAAAGCCGCCCAGAGTCCGAGAAAGAAACGGGTCCAAGTGGAACAGAAACAACGGCCACGGACGGGTCAGATCTGCAACCAGCCAGCTCACTTTCTCCCTGGTTTCTTTGTTGTCTTTGCCTTTCGTGGTCACTGTTGCCCCCATGTGGAGATAGCTGGTTATTACAGTCTGGAGGTGGAGGTTTTCTGTCATGCTGAAGTCTTAAACGCATTATGAAGAAAAAAAAAAGTCATTCCATTTGGTTACACCAGCAGAAAAACAAAACAAAACAGGCTAGCAATAATCAAAAACCTGTTTACAGCACACAAAAAAAGGTGAATATTTTTCCTACTGCCCAAGCCACAAAAGAGGCATTACCAGGCATTGATGATTACAAACAATACTTAATTAATAAGTACTGCCATTTTTATAGTGCCACTCGTGAGATGTTTGACCTGTTGGAGTTGATGCTGAATGGTGTGCAGTGCTGCTGGAGCACATACGTCTTGGGGGTGAAAGAGAAACAAAAGCACTACAACAGCAAATGAATTAGCAGCATGTTTGGGCGATGAAGCTCGTGGTCTCATGGTTTGGTGATCTGTGAGATGGAGATGAGTATGCCAGTCAATTACAGTGTAGTTTCCATGAGCAGCTGATTCGATCTGAGTGAGTTTGTTTGCTGCCTTTCTCATGAAATTAAGTTTATTGAATTAATTGATCTTGGTTTCAGTCCAGTTGTGGTTCATTTTGTTCATTTTCTTTTCCTCATCTTGTGGAGGAAGTAATATTGAATTTACTCGCTTAATTAAACCTCCGTATTTTGGCTTGGAGAAAAAAGTCAACAGTAGGACTCTTGAAACCAAACAAGGGGCTTATTTTGAATGTACCTAAAAGCTCAAATTAATTTGCGGTTACTTGTGATAAGAAGGGGTTAATTAATGTAATATATTGATGTTTTTAATTTATTTGTAATATATTTCATTGTTCGCATTATGATTTTTAAGGCAAGGGTGGAGTGTTTTTATCTTTTAAAAGAAGTGTTTGTCTTTAACTTTCTCTGGTATAAAAAAAAAAAGAGATCAAGTTGTATTAATACTTTTCGTAAACCAATCATTTTAAAATATTGTTGTTAAACCAATCAGAACAAATAATTATCATACAATATTGGGCCACAAGACCAGCTGTAGTTTTTTTCTGGTGTTTTTAGCCTTAACCAGAGATCATTAAGGAGCAATGTGTGTGAATGTGTTTGTATGATGGTTTGACATTGTTTGTTGTATGTTCTGGTTTCAAGGTTCTGAGGTCATGTTGAGAAGATGTTGGGATGTTTTTTAATGCCGCGCTTTTCTACTTATTTTTCCTAAAAGCAACAAAAGATGATGAAAACAGTGAGCGAGCTTATGATGTGACGTAAAATTAGACTGAATGTTGACGGAAAGACAAATGGTGTCAGGAACTGAGAGACAATGGCTCTGAATTTTCATATGCTGAATGTGTTTTGAGGAACATAGTTCAAGAAGAAAAAACAAAACTTGTGAGGAGAGGTCATCCATGGACGGAGAGGATAAGGAGAGTGAACTAGAAGTATCAGTTTGATGTTTTGGGAAATGCGCGTATTCACTTTATTGCTGGTTAGCTTAGCTTAAAGACTGGAAATAGGTGGAAACTGCTAGCCTGGCTCTGTCTAAAGGTAACAAAATCCACCCACCTGCACCTTTTTAAAGCTCACCACTTAAAGCTGGGGTAGGCAAAATCTGTGCAACCTATGCAAAACCTTCCGCCTCTCTCTCTGCTGCCTCGTATCACTCCTCTAAGCCCCTCCCACCAAACCCACAACTTCGGTTCCCCTGCCAAACCGTATCCCTTGTAGGGCTTGCTCTCCATGGCGTGAACCTCACCGAGACCACGGTCCCTCCCGCAGGTGCAGGGCTACTGCACCTGTACAATACCTGTATTCTCAAAAATGCCCCTCCAGCGCTTCGCGGCCGCAGAGCAGAGCGCCTCAGGCTTCAGAGGCAGCTGCAACGCTGTCCAACAGCGGGATGAGAGGCTAGTACACCACACACACACACACACCACTGTCCCCCGTCAAAAGTTATTCCCCACTGTTTGTCATCTTGCCTCTTTGCCAGTCCTCGTTACGAGCGCCATGTCATCGAACATAATGAGCCTTGAAGCTCCGTGTGGAGACGGGACGTGCTGTTATGTACGATACACTGCTGTAGGCAAAGGAGATGTTGGAAATTTATCACAAGTTTCAGGATTTTCGGCAGGACATTCAATCAGGCTTTCACCACATGCTCTTGTAGCTTAGCCAATACGAACGCACCGTCTCTCTGAAATAACCTGTGATTGGCTAAAGTCTACCGTCACGGGATAGATTTTCTGAAGCCTGAAAACAGAGCCAAGAGGGGGGGCTGAAGTAGAGGTCTGCTCTCAGACCACTTGAATTACAATATGCTGCATGGTTAATATGGCATTTTTGCCCAATGACACCAAAAGAAAACTGCCTACCCAACCTTTAATCTGTAAAAAAAATGAAAAACCTCAAATTGTGGCTTTACATGGGATTTTGTGCCGGACTACTTCTTGGCTGGGAGCAGTTGCAAAGTAACCAGTGCAGACTCAAGGAAATTAACTGGTCTTTGCCAAGAAATAGTCACGGCACATAAAACGTAAAATTTTGTCATTTTTATACTTCAGTTTTTGTGCGAATTAAACAAAAAAAAATACTGATACAAAAACCGTTTCCCCCTAAGTCCAACTTTTATGATAAGCTAACCATCTGCTAGCTCCAGTTCCAGCTCCTGGCAAGAAAGCAAATAAGCGTATTTGTCAAAATGTTGAACTACTTCTTAAAAGACGATGAAAGTCAATTGATAGGATCCCAAAAGAGAGCAGAGATACAGACGGAGAATATAAAAAGAATGTATAGATGCTGTGAAAGGACATTCTTTTTGTTGAATGAGGAATTGTGAAATTCACTTGGTTGTAACAGAAGTACACTTCTAATCAAATGGGCTACTGCACCTGTACAATACAAAAAAAAAAAAAAAAAATAGCAAGAGAAGGGTTTCATTCTAAAATATTGGCAAAAATATTTACTTTACTACTTTTAATCACTTGGCATATGACAAGGATGAGTTCATCCTCTAAAACGGCGCTCCTTCATAAAGAGCAGGTAAAAGAGGTGTAAAGTTTGGTGTTAATATTGATGACTGATTCATGCCAGCTATCTAATAGTTGGTTTTTGTGTCATTTAATTTTGGAATGAAACTCTTCAAAGTCAGTAGGGGCCATGTACAAGACTTCACCACAAACACAGTATTATGATGCACAACTACAAATGAAAAAAACAGTATTTCTAAAGCAACAGTATTGTAATATGTGCTTTCGATGATCAGCAGTCAGATTAGGATGTGGTGGCTGCAATATTTCCATTGAATTTCAGGTCAATTGTTCTTTAGTGCAACCTCTCATCCATTCCCACTGCTCACACATTCCTTTATGGTGAAAGTATAGCACAACTTTTTTCATGTTGTAACAGTTTTTTGGTATCAAACTAGTGATATTTTCTGCTTCATTAAAAAAAAACCTCAAGAAAAGTATGTTTCCTTTTTCTTTTATTTTTACAAAAGCGTCAAACCATGTAACTAAAAAAGAAACAGTATCTGGATTTCAGTTGTACCTTATTTATAGTACATTTGAGTTAAAATACACAGTAAAAAAAAATAAAAAGGTCTGCATCAAAGATGTCCCAACAAATCATCGTGTATCGTCAGGTAATTCTGCACTAGTATTTGAGCCAGAATCGAACCACTTAACATCTTGTGTGTCTGAGGCTTAGAGACGCCCCTGTGTTTTCCTTTTAGCCTGTAAGGTGAGCAGTCTCTGTGTTTGGATCTCCATCATGCGAGGGCTTCTTGTTCTGAGCGAGACAGTTGATGCATCCACGCTGAAGAGCACAGAAAATATAAGAGTCAATACAAAACATTCACATTACTGAGGCGGTGCATGAAAAAAAGTTAGTAAAAAGTAAAGTCAATTAATTCATAAAGCTTAGTGACAAAAGGCTCAATATATAATACACATAAAATCCTTACAAGGCAATCAGTGTATTTCACAATATTTTGTATGTAGATTATTCATAAGTTAGAACATCAGCTGTACTTCATTAGAGTGAAATTCAATTTTGTTATCCTGCAAAGGTGAAAAATCCTGCAGTTACCTCAGACTTTGAAGAAACAGATCGTGAATATAAAGCATCGAGTTCTGTATAATTTCAGACTGATGTATCACTTGTTGGATGCTTTATTCAATGCCTTGCAATATCATGATTGCATACTGTAAATCTTTAGCATGGAAGCAGAAATTAGAAAATCGGACTTGGAAAAACAACGATCAATGAAATGAGAGAACTTCAAGAAATACGACTATCTTGAGTACTTGGATACGTGGAATAGCAGTATTGTCTTAGCAATAATTCTTCCACAAAAACAAAAACACTATTATAGAGTGATTTTATTTGTTACCTTCCACAACAAGAAGCCAAGAACTGCCAACAACAGGAGCAATGCAATGACCGTCAGGAAGATTATCCACCAGGCAACTTTGGTGAAATATTCAGCCTTTCTCTCAAGGAACACTGTCAGTTTTACCTGTGGACAATGATTTCATAAGAGGGGGATTTATTGAGGTACATCGACAGGTGAGTAATGCACAAACTCAGAATCACCAATATTTTTTATATAGAGAGATTTCAGTGTGAGGAATGCAGGATCTTGAGAAGAGCTGTTTGTCATACATCAGTGTGATGGTAGTTACTGCAATATTACATTTAAATTATTATCTAGGCCCAAAGGGTAGATATGTCCTCTAATACTACATATGTTTGCCAGGGAGGGAGTAAGTTTACAAAATCTTCTTCATGGTTTCACCTTTGTCCCAGGCTTTTCCGGTTTAAGTCCAAAATTCTCTGGAGAGTTTGTTAAACTGAGAGTAGCATCCACAACAACGTCTAGGTAGTTCAAAGAACTGTAATCCTAAGAGGGAGAGGCAAAATAAGTGAATGAAGCGGTGGTGCACTTCATAGTTTTGAGTAATGTTGTTGGACAGGCTGGTGACAAGCAACAAAGAGCCTCAAAGCTAAAAGACAGTTTGAATAATTCTTGGAAACAAAATCTTAAAGTAACAAAACTGATGCATAGCTGATGATTATGTCAAACATGGAAGGCATTTAACAGAAATTAAACACCTCTGTAAAAGTGGTGTTCCAGAGGCGTGAATGCAGAACCATCACAGCAGTGCTGTCCAAACCCAGCAGAAGGCAGCGTATCTCCACACACTTCAGTCCGTCTGCGCAGGTCTGAAACAACAGAGGACAACATGGGACATTTGACATCGAACAGATTCACAGATGAGAAGACACTGAGCTTCCCTAGCCTCTTAACTTTCTTGACAAACACTTAATATATAATACAAAAGTGCAAAGCCAGTTAAGGTTCAGACCAATGAAAGCAAACTAGGTTTAGCTACAGCCCTTTCTTTCTTTGATAAAACTTTGAGCTTCATAATAATAATAATAATAATAATAATAATTATTATTATTATTATTATATCTTACCAAGGTTTTGTATTTCCTTCTTTTTGGAAGAAATGGGAATCCATCAGTAGAGAGGGCTTCATGTTCAGCTTCACGTCTCTTCCTTGAAGGATCATGCCAACCCTCGATACCAAACATTAACAGGTTAGAGGTGTTTATTACAGGCATTGCTTACATTTTTAACAATAAAACAAAAAGGTAGAGATATTTATTACCTTTACGTGTTTAAGTGGATTGACCTCGTTTACAGGTGAGCAGGGGACAGACTGTACACCTTTACTGCTGATCTGAGTCAAGTACAGAAGCCATTTTCCTGCAGAGTTCTCCTTCGGCCAGTAGATGTTTAGTGATGCATTGGTGAAAGATTTCAGTGGTCTGCCCAAATTTGTTATCTGTTAGAAAAATAAGATTTTTGTTGAAGTTTCCTTTGACTTGTTTAGTGGGGGAAAAAATGCAATTAAATGCATTTTACAGTAAGATAGCAACAAATGATGGCTCACCCTAAATTCATACTGAACCGGAGTTCCAATTTCATCCACTGATTTTATGGCGCTCTCACCCTTCAAGTTTTCAGCAAGTGACACTTGAGAAGGCCTGGCTAGTCTGACAAACAAAGATAGGACTTAATGTTATATTCTTTGACTTTTTCATGCATCATTCCAAAGCATTTAAAACTATTTTCCAGCCTGAATTTATTCCTAATGGCTTTTAAAAAAATCACTAATTTTATTGCAACAAAAAGAAAGTGTCATTCTCCCCTTAAAAGTAGCATAAATACAGATGAGGTTTTGTGTTGAAATGACAAAACAACAAACAATAATCTCATTAAAAAGGTCAGTACACCTACCCATAAACTTGCAGCTCCAGCTCAAAAACCACTTTGGCTAATGCCTCGACTGGCTGTATGGTCTGCACACTTGTCCTTCATCACAGGAACAACAGAACATGTTTACTCATAATCATGCACAGTCCACTGATCAATAACTGGGTGCCAGTTTCTACTCTTTTCAGTCCTGCTTACGTTTCAAGTTGCAGGGTGACGTTGACGTCTTTTGTGCTCAGTGAGATGCTGGATGTTGCGAGTATGACATAAAACGTTACCTGAAGGGAACAAAAAAACCCATAATAGAGTACATGCATGTGGTGATACACACATGGAGGAAACTGAGCAGCGCTACTCACTTCTGCATCTCTATGGAGTGGGTTTCCTAGTTCACAGTCTATTAGTGTTCCTTTGTCATTGGCTGTACAACTCACTTGTGTTTCCTATAGACAGATGCATGCAGAAAACAAGAAAATGTGTCTTGAATGGAATCAAAGCAACAGGTGATACTGACAAAAACATCCTCCACAGTACTTTATCCTTAATGGCTGATATTTCACAGTAGTGACACTAATACACGTTTTTACATATTGTCCTTCCACTACAGAGTACTTGTATACCTACTGATGCTGTACTGTAGACAATAGAGGAGTAATGAAGAGTATCCGGGAGGCTGATGACTGAGTGACTCTGGTGTGCGTCATCCCCGTCCCTGTTAGTCACAGTGACCTCCAAAGCTATGTCTTCATCAGAGGGAGTGATGACTGCAACACCATCCTCTCTAAAGACATAATATAACCTCAGATGAGTGTGAGTTAGGGTTCAATCACATGTATTGCTTTGTCTATTAAGACCCAGGATCTCTAGCTAATCTAGCATTGTTTTTGAGTTTGGTTAGTTTTTGGTTTGACCTTTTTTTTTTTTTGCCTTACCTGGTCAGTGATTTGAAAACATCCTGATTATTTTGTGTTTTTCTGGAACAGAACTTGTACTGTAACTCTAGGTTACTTTGGCAAATGTTGTCGCTGCCACAGCCCTTATTTACCAAGATAATCTGTGAAAAACAACAGAGCAGAAATGATTTCTTTACATTTGTGAAACTTTTTAAAACTTGGATTGGCTTCCAATATCCTCTTAGTAGCTCTTGCACAAATTTTAAAGAGTTTAACTCTCAGTTTCAATGACGAAAAGGTGAACAGACAGATATAGACACATTCGTACCTCTGAGACAGTGCTCTTTTGCTGGAAGAGGTTGAGGACAGGCGTAATGTTGGGCAGATCTGCACCTGTCCTGGTTGTCTGACTGGAGCTCCACAGAGACACAGTGACAGAGACGGGGATACTGTGCAGCCTGTCCTTGATATCACGCTGGAACACAACAGTTTTATTTTGGTTTAATGTGCTCAGTCTGGTGTCTGATGGGTCTCTTTACGGGACATTGCACAATGAAACAGTACCAGAAGTCGAAGTTTAGTGTCAGTACAGATTTCTCTCTTCTGTCCGGGCAGCTCCAGTCTTCCTTGAGAGGAACCCAGAAAATCCACTCTGGGAGGAAGCCTCGCTTTTCTCCTCTCAGCATCAGCCTCAAAAGTGTAGTTTAGCACTGTGAAGGAAACATGTAAGACTACATCAACTGATACTTATACTGATACCTGTACCCACTGTTGATATTGCTCACTACTAGTGCTACTGTTACAGTGTGACAAACTACTACTAGTTCTACTGCTACTACTAGTATTATTACATCATCAACTACCACTGCTACTACCATTATTACAGCAGCAAACACTGGAGCTTCTGCAACTTCTTCAACATCTACTGCCAATAATACAAGGCTACTAATATTAGTGCAAATATTAACTATATGTTTAGAATATTTTAAGTGTTGTAATTCTAAATTTGAGTATGTCTAAAACACACTTGTTTGACCTTGAGTATCTTTTTAATCAATGGTCTAGTCTCTTTTACTTTGTCAACCAAGAATATAACTTGTACACTAGCTATGACAAAGCACCACCGTAGGCTTTAACTCTATGGTGTTTCCATCTATTTTTTCAAAAGAAAGACACTAAATGCCACCAAATATAACGAGTGAAAAACCTTATATTTAGTCTCAAGAACACTCAACTGACAATAAGGAAACTTACTCAGTTTAGGGCTCAAAGATGCTGGATGTGCTGTGTAGGTAAAGCACGCCTGAGCTGCAAAATAACTTTACAGAAGTTTGTGCAAAGACACGTTGGATCAAAAGTCAATAAGCTTGCAGTTGGTTCATGTTGACGTTTGTGTTTTTCTTACCATGTGCGTTTATCACATTGTTCCTTTGTGATGTCTATTTCATTTGGTGTTACCTTCAGAGAGCTGCGGACACTGACCACTGGCCGTGCTCTGTAACAGAGACAACAAATAAATTCACTGGTTAAGAAACATGAAAAAGAGAAAGAGAACAGTGAAAAATGTGGCTCTGATACAGTTCTATGAAACTGAGGGATAACACCCTGCAGTGTGTGGAAATTAGATTGCATTGTAGTGATGCCAGTAATATTCATTAATGTAGCTCTTCTAAAAACAGATATACACAGTGCTGCCCAAGATGGCCTAATACAAGAATACATATGTAAATAATTTAAAACACATAAAAAAGCAAGTACGTATTGGGGAAAAAGTTAAAAGGAAAAGATGCAAGAAACAAGCAAAGACAAAAGGATGAAAACCAAGTCTATAAAACAGAGTTTTAATCTGTAAATCTGTTCAGTTTCATGCCGAGTTAAACCACAGAATCATCTAAAGATTGAGGTTTTCAGCCGTGGTCCTGACGTTATGTATTGGGTTACATGCTATACATTATGTTTGAATCAACACCAACATACCTACAGGCTTTGCAAAATACATTTTGATTGAAATAGGCACTGGCTAGACTGAAAAAAAACAACAATTCAAACTGATACGTATCCTTCATCTCCAAGTGTTTGTGCTGTAGCTGTAAACTTACCTGTAAACAAAGACAGAGTCAGAAAGAGATCCCACAGCCAAATCAGGGTACTGATTGTTATCCACGTCCAAGTTGCCAGACAGAGAATATCCAAACAGAGTAACTTTTTTGGATCCTGATGAAAGTACCTGAAGAAGTCAAAATATGAGAATGTAATTTTAAGGTCTGTTTTTGCTGTCTGAATATTTCCAATCACAGATGATTTGAATGGGTGACTTTTTCATAACGAGCCCCGCAGTCTCACCTGCGCTGGCTTTTTGTCGATGCCATCTGATGAGCCATAGTAAAGGTACACTCGACCAGAACCATCATATGGTGCCCCCACGGCAATATCTGTCAACAAAGATTAACGTAAAGACAAAGTGGGGCGACAACATAAATTGGAGGCAAAGATAGTAGTTTACCAGTGCATCCCAAATTTCCTTAAAGTCTGTTTGCAAAAAAGTCCTAACTGCAGAGGTTTTTTGGATGCAAGAGTTGAAAAAGTCTTTATTTTTCCTGTAACTACACTACAGTATACTTAACATTTGTGTGTTCTGCCCTTCCTTTATTCAAGATGTTTTCAAGCTTTTAAATTAAACTATAAAACCTTTGAGAGAAGAAACAAGAGATCCTTCCTCTTACAAATGAAAAGTCCAATTCATCAGACATAAAACGCTCCTTTACTCATCATAGTACACTGAGGAGTTTTGCCACTAAAGCCTTACTTGGTCTGGTATGACCAGTAGCTTATGGTGGGTAACATTAGCTGACTTTTAGATGGATACTGCCTATATAACTCACTACTTGTGCTACTGTTTCATTATGTTTTAGCATTTATCATTATCCTGTAATTGCCACTGTTCAGCAAAAGTTACATAGTCTCACTTTAAAGTGTCTGTCTGAGTTCAGTGAGCGCATGATATATTTGATATTAAAATGTTCCAACCTCCATAACCATCTTGATTGACGTCTCCTATGTTTTCCACTGCGAGGCCGAACATGGAGTCTTTATGTCCAAGAAGTTGTGTGGGAACAATCTTCTCCCAGTTTTTTCCTTTGTTGTTGATATAGATGTACGCTGCTCCTCCAACCAAACCATCTTTAAGAAAGAACTCCGGTGCTCCTACAGCAAGGTCCTCCCACCTGCACATACCAAAAAACAACATTGCAAGAACAGTACCACTTACAACAGTCTCATAATAAATCCCTTGCCATGTTTGTTTTGGCAGAATTATTAAGCAGTGATATAAATTGTGTACTAAAGGTTCTGTGATGTAGATTGTGTGCCTGTGTGTACAATTCACAATTCCAGCATGACAAATCCCTTAATGTTAATACAAATAATTGTATTTTAAGACCACAAGTCATAAAGGAGGCAAGGTTTATTCCACAATATCAAAGAGGAATGAACAACATTATAAGAAATATGTTTTATCTATAATTTTACCCCATGTAAGTAATATAAAATTGTCACACCACACAGAAGGAAATGGCATGAACTGCAAACTGGTCGTTAGATGTTTGGGGTGAAAAACTCATTTTGTTCGGAGTGTGGTGCTAAAATAAAGCTAATGGAGTGCCCAAAATGGAAAGGATGTATCCTCTGGGGGACATGAATGTGGTCAGTAAATTTCATGGCAAGC
The DNA here is from genome assembly GCA_008360985.2 of Macquaria ambigua. Taxonomy (NCBI): domain Eukaryota; kingdom Metazoa; phylum Chordata; class Actinopteri; order Centrarchiformes; family Percichthyidae; genus Macquaria; species Macquaria ambigua. The sequence goes on along the minus strand of VMKM01000842.1, from coordinate 21,936 downwards.
TGCCCATTAAATTTTGATATTTCTTGTGTGCAAGTGACAAGAAATGGTCATGCTACATGGAAGGTCATGGGGTCACCAAAACTTTACAATTCACCCACTAAGGACCATATCTGCAGCAAATTTCATGGAAATCTAGTCATTCATTTCTATCTTTGAACCTAAAAGTTGTCAAGGTCAATGTTTGACCTAAAGCTGGTGCTGATAAAAGGTCATGGAATAAATAAATTAAGAGGAAACATTAATATCTATAAAAATATCATGGGATTTTACTTTGAACCAAAGTGTAGGATTGATGGACTGACCAATATAAAGATTGTCCTAAGTGTGGCACCTGTTTATGCCATGCAAAAAGCAAATTAAGTATTTGAATAAATTTGTTAGCTTAGTTCTAAAATAAACCTACCCATCACCATTGACATCCACCACTGCCACATCGTAGCCAAAGGAGGAGGCCAGTCCTGGACCAGAGAGGACAAACTCCACAGACAGATTTCTCTGTGCCACAGGATCTGCCTTAAGAAATGTCACCTGGCCGCTGTAACCTCCTCTGGGCGCTCCTGATACGATGGTCAGCTCGCCCTTCCTGATGAGTGCCATACCAGAGTCAATGGAGAATCCTTGAAGACAGAATATGAAGCGGTTTATGGGAAGTTATACCTCACAAAGGAATAAAGACAGACTTTTAAGGTACCTCTAAATATTTATAAGAGCATTCTTACTACTGAAAAGCACATCTCCATCCAAGTATTTTATTAACCTTTGGATATATGAAGCAAGATCTAACTTACTGCCCTAACTGACTCAGACCAGACTAGAAACTGACCCAGGTAGCTGTTTCTCTGGAGAGGAATGAGTTTTGTGTTAAACTGGTCAATATCCCCAGTCTCACGAGGATCTTCGCCGTAGATGTCCAGGTTGTCCAAGAGCTCCATTCGTACGATTCCTTTAAACAGCGCCACATGAGAAAAATGCAGAATAGCAAAACGTAAAATGCTGCATCATGTGGAAAACAAGTTTTTTTTTTTTTTTTACATTTTATCTTAGGAAACATGCAGGATTTTTATTTATGTATGTTTTAGCATGTAAGTTGTAATGCATGTCATTGTGGGCCAAAACAACCAAGAAATGATTGAAATAATGTAGACTTAATAAATAAGTCGAATAAAATATTGCTTACACTTCAGGCAAAAAACACTGGACAAATTACTATTTACTCCTGTTTTAGTCACATTTGTTAAAAACTACAGTATCCAGCTATTTTAGGACATTTTGCCTTTTTATATATTTTTAAAGATTTACATCTTCAGTAGGAACCAGTGGGCTTGGGGCTATGAGCCACTAGCAAGCTGGGGAAGTCAGAGCGTTAAGAGACGGGCTGAAGTATTGTTGGTTCTGATCCTTCCATCAGGACCAGCCTTTACCCTTTAAGGTTTGTTGTTGAAAAGTGCAATTGTACAAAAACAAAAAACAGATTTTTAAATCTTAACTTTGTCTATGTTTCTTAATATGCAATAAAAGATGAAAAAATGAAGCTCATTTCCTATCAGTCAGTCATGACTAGACAAACACCTGAGGTGCTGCTCTTAAGTTTCGTTTTACCTTTCCACTGGTACGCTCCTGGCGCTCCTAATAACAGAGATTTGTTGTCCTTTGCAAAAGATGCTCCATGACCCTGTTGGCAGTATGCAAACCACTCATGGTCCTTCTGACGTCTGGTTAGGTGTTCAGAATCACAAACTACCCTTCTCCATGTCCTCTCTTCCTTCCTGACCTGCAGGTCATCTCCTAAGAGGTAACACTGACCCGTCACCAGACGAGGGACATAAAGGCTTGGGCTCGGGCTCCACTGCTGGTATCGATGAGCACAAGTCTACAAGGGAAGGATGATATAACTGTTCACTGATTTTGGATAGAATGTTTTAATTCTTTAAATGCGGAGTGTTTTGCTTACCATGACATTTTTACCAGGACCTTGGCTCGTCACTCTAACTCCCATCCACTGGTTGTTTATGCCTTTGCTATCGAGGAACTCTAGAAAAATAAACATGTTGAGCGCACTGTGTGGGCACAATATCAGTATAATTACATTCAGTAGAAGTAGTACTCAATCTTTTACTTAAAAGTACCAACATTACAATGTAAAAATACTCCACTACAAGTAAAAGTCCTGCATTTAAAATCCAACTTGAGTATTACCTGCAAAATATACTGATGACTGATATATATAGCATTGTTAGGTTGTGTAAACAGCATTTTACTGATGTAGCTGGTTGAGGTGGAGTTAGTTTTAATTACTTTATATACAGTTAGGTAGTTTACTCCACTGGTTGCCAATCTAGGGGTCGGGCCCCGCCAAAGGGTCGTACAAGAAATCTGAGGGGTTTGAAAAAAGTGCTGCGGCACAAACCTGCATTTATTTTTTGGACTTTAATCTCTGATTTGTTGTGAAATTTTGGATAATTTCAACTCTTTAGGCCTCACGCAGTTATTTAAATGAAGCCATGTGAGAAGGGGAAATCACTCTTTGGTGGATCTGCTAACTGACATGCGAAACCTGTGACAAGGGGCCCCAACTAGATGCTTTTTATAAAGGATCACAAGCCACGAAGGTTGGGAACCACTGGTTTAATCTTTACCAGTGCATTTTATTTATTTTTAATGTAAAATCTTAATCTGAAAAGTAACCGAAACTCCAGCTATAAATGTTGTGGAGTAAAAAGTACAATATTTCCCTCTGAAATGTAGTGGAGTAAAATTATAAAGTATCAAAATTAATATACCAAGTACCTCAAAATTGTACTTAAGTCCACTTTCCACCACTGATTACATCACATTAAAGCATACAAAGATGACTCATACAATTTCAGATAAAACAGGCAAACAAACCTTGATTATCAAACTCAATGGGCTGACAGCGCCCAGATGTTGTAGCAAGATCACACTGGTAAACAACACCTGTAACATTCACTTGGTTCTGATGTTTTGATCGTGGAGCTCCTACCAGCAATCTGTGGAGAAAGTGGTAAGACATAGACAAAGACTTTGATGTAATTAACTCAAACATTAACTATTGTTTCCACTCACAGGTTCTTTCTGACAGGGTTCAGCTGCTGGTGGAAGGCAACAGAAAATCCAAACAGGCTTCCTGGATCTCCCTTTCTCTGCAGCACATTCTGGGTGTCCAGATTGAAAGCTGCAACATTAAGGGTCTCGAGGTGCCAGACACTCCACAGATACACCATGTGCCAATGCTTTGCCATGATTTTGTTGATTAAAATGTGTCATCTGCTCTTGCTCATGCAGTGCCCGTGCTCTCTGAGAGCACAGAGGGAGATGCAAACCGTCATAGAAAAGGGATTGGCCCTAGCAGGTGCTAACTGGCTCACTGTAGACACAAACAGGGTGTGGTGGCGAGAAATTTATCTTCATAGTAACAAAGCTGCACTGTTCTGCACTTTGAGTTGATAACTGTAGTTAATATTAACCAATTTCTGCTTTATTGAGAGTCAAATGTGATACACACCCTCTGAGCAAAAGTCTTCTCTGCTGAGTGTCCCGATAGCAGATAATAGAAAAGGTAGATGAGGCCATGTTGTGACTTTCACTCTGCAAAAAGCACCGCTAAAGAGTAAACATGCACATGGCTGAATATACCGAGAACTACCTTGTAAAAGCACTTTTTCTCCCATTGCCCTGTAATCAACAGTAAATATTCATTCAGTAGTAGTTTAAGCAGAGGTTAGCAAAACTATCACATCCCCTGCCTAGTTCAAAGATTTACACCTCCCACTCTGTAGGTGGCTGAATCTTGCCATTTTAAAAATCTAATTTTAAAGTGTTGTAATTACAAGTGCACCCAAAAATGTGTAATTTACGAGTACTCAGTGTACCGTGTTTGCTTTTTAAATTTTTGTAATTCATTATAAGTAACCTTACATACTTTGTTAAATTTGTCACTGCAGTGTATAAAAACTGAACCAAAAATTCTGCAGCTTCATGTGTAGCCAATAAACATTAACCTGGATTATTATTTTTGTAACTGAGCAAGAGTCTTTATTGAATTTTCAAACAAACAATGCTCAACAGAACACAAAAGGTTAAATGAGCCCCCAATACCTTGTTTTTGACTGTTACTTTTTATTTTGTATCTCCAATAGTTTTGAAGGTGAATGACACACCGGGGATGAGGATTAAACGGTCGCAGTGTTATTTAAACCCATAAAACACAGAAGGAATAGCAAAGACCAGGTTTCCAGGGGTAAAAAACAACTACTTTTATTAAAAAGGTTTCATTGTATACTAAAGACTAAAAGATTAAAATTCTAACAAAATAAACACTATTGACAAACAAAAAATAACATAAAAACACTCAACCATTCAATGACAACTAAGCCCCAATTTGAGCAGGCACACAACCCCCTCTCTGGATTAAGCTCTAGCTTAAAACAAAGAAAACACACATTAAGTTTGGCAGACAGTTGGTACAGACACAATAACTAACCTTAAAAAAAGCAAGTCTCTTAAAACCCAAGACTGACGTAAAATACATAAGTAAAACCTAACAGCAGTCAGCACTGCAAGACAAGAACAAAGAATCACACTGACAAGGAGCCACTAAATGGGCGTTGAATAATGATGGTTGAATAACCAAATGTGTTCAGTCAGCTCTCACATGGGGCAGAAACAGGAGCACTTCTGTGAGACAGGTGACTGAAGCAGCTGTGTTAACAAAATGCAGGATATCATACATCATGACAAACAACCCAGGAAACGTGTTGGCAGACGAGGGAAGACAACATTTAAACAACCAAGCTATGCATTAAAAAAAAAGTAGCTCAAATAATTATATGAAATGAACTCTCACCACAGGCTTAAGAGATGAGGAGCAGTGGCTTCTTACAGACTGAGAATTTGCCTGGTATATAAAATGTAGGGGAGCATAAGGAGCTACACCTGGTGCCTATTGGAGCCTAATCAGGCTTAAGGTGGACTGACCTTTAAGGTGGACCAAATAAACCCTGCTACACACTGATAAAAAACATGAAAGGTTACTGTAAAAATGAACATTTTCACACAACACATCATGAAATGTGATTTTTTACAGAATAACACTAAGACATTACAGTAGGCCTACAGTAAAATTAAAAGCGTATTGTTTCACCAGGTGGCACCAGAGTATTTGTTACCAGAAGATCCAATATGTCCGATATGTCAGGCCTACAGATCTGCACAACTGCTACACTTTTTTAAAATTTTAATCTGACTATGCCTCTGTTAGACTGAAGATGGCTAGCCAATTACAGCAGTCGCTATTATGCTATTATTCATCTATTTCTTTGTAGTAATAGTAGTTGTTGTAAAAGTAGTAGTATTTGTAATAGCTGTAGTAGTAGTTGTGGTGGTATTATGGTTGTGTTAAACTCAGGAAAGTTAAAACTTAAAAACTTCAAACAATAAGAATTACTGCAGATTCACCGATACAGCTGACCCCCAACAACCAACACAGCACATGGTGTTTATAATGAAACTAAATGATGAATGAGTTAGTGTTCAGTTTGGAAAGAAACAAGTTTAGGGGAATCGGTGGACTAAGATTCATGACACATACTAAGACGTCATACTTTCTGCTGCATCACATCCACTCCCTGTTCGACTTCCTGTTTCTCTGTAATCGATGTTCAAAAGAAAAAAAGGACAGGATGAACTGATACAACAGAATCTCTCTCTCTTCTCTCACTTACTCACACACACACACACACACACACACACACACACACACCCAGTGACAAACGATGCACGGAAAATTCAGCGGCAGTGTGGTCAGAATGAGGTGTCAATCCACAGGGGCTATTTTTTTTTTCTTGTCTAGCTTTTAGTTTCAGAGCAGTAAGCCAACACTTGAAGTAAGTGGAATAAGACTACATTATTGTTTTTTTTGACAACAGAAGCTTGTAGGAATAGACACACACATGCACACACACACACCTGGGCAGTGATACCACGCTGAGTGTTTCCACTGATGTAGTTGGGGGGTGTGGTTCTCTTCTTCCTTAGTTGTTGAGAGAAGAGAGAGTGCTGCTCCGTCACTGGTCCCAACTACATCTTTGTGACCGGTGCAGCTGAACTCACACTGATCTTCTGCTCACACACCTTTTTCTGTGACCTGTAAGTTCAGCTTTCCTCAACCCTCCTCTTGTTGTCTGCAAAAATGACACCTGCAAGCCTTAGTAATTTGTATATTGAAATGAATCTAATCAAATATAAGAGTAGTTACACTACTACTTATTACTAGTATTAAACTTGCAGCGATAATATGAAGACATTAAAGAAAGTTTGATATTTTTGGAAATATACTTATTTGCTTTCTTGCAGAGTTTTCAATGAGAAGATTTATAACCGTCTCGTTAGGCTGTGAATATGAAGCTACAGCCAGCAGCCAGTTAGCTTAGCTTAGCACAATGACTGGAAAGAGGGGGAAATGGCTAGCCTGGCTTTGTTCAAAGGTAATAAAAACTTGCCTAACTCTTGGCAAGAAGTGTATTACCCAAAATGTCAAAATATCCCTTTAATACAAAGTTTTTAAACTGCCCCCATTTGAAGCCATTAAACTTTCCAATATTAATTTGGGGAACCTATTTTAATGTCCTAGAAAAGTACATGAGTTTTGGCACAGAACCTAGTCATGATAGTCATGAAAAATGTTCCTGCTTTTATGATGAACTGGATTAAATACTATAAGTCTATGAAACTTACTTGTGACAGTTGTCATGATCAAAAGTTGTTCAGTCAAACCGAAAGTCTGGTTTGATCGGTTTGAAGATTTTTTTTTAGTGGCCCACACCCACCACTGATGAAACCGGCCAGTATTCAGCCTGGTTTGTAGTATGTGGTCTTGTCCCCTTCCTTACCTGGTCAACCACACACAAGACAAACATCTGGTGCTCTGCAAACCTGTGTGTCATTGTTTTAGCCCCCAGTGACGTCAAGTTCAATTGTTGCTATCTCATCATGTAAAATGTTTGTTAAACACGTGATGTCTTTGAATCCACACAGAGTTTTAATTTGACCTCCAGTTCAGGACTTTGATCACATAAACCTTAAATGTTACAAAACATTGTGATACTGAACTAAAATTAAAATTATCTAAAAAAATAGCAACCAAGGTTATAAAATTATTTACAATCTACTATTTAAAAACAGTTGTGGTTGAATTGGGTTGAGTGATTAGGTATTTATTTTTTAGACACTGATTGAACTAAACAAGTGCACATCCAGGAAGGCAGAACTCAAAACTATCAGGTTAACCGTCTTTGCTAAATTTAGCCTGCGGAGGCTTCTTGTACCCTAGCTACATATCCTGTTGATGCCCAAAGTCATGTACATTCTCAGTAAACTTGCTTGGCGGTCTGTGAAAAGCACAGAAATGGCCAGCCACAGCCTACATCTCACTGCTCAGATGCTGCATGTGGCTTCGCTTGTTGTTTCATAGACGTTGACGTGCAAATACCACAGTGTTGCGAAACCAAAAAGGTGCAAGGCCTTATTTTTGAATAGTTACACGTGAATATCTATTGTTAGAAACAATAGGCTATTATGTTTCCTTCCAAAAGTAAATGCTCTCTGCAGTATTCTATTGCACCTACAGGAAGCCACTATGCCTTTTCATTGGCACTTCTCACACAAGGAAGAACAGGATGAAATATGCCAGGTTTTACATTTTGTGCTGTTGTGACAAAATAATGTGTATTTATTTTACATTAATTTAAATATCTTTCAGCTGCACTGCGCTGCTGTTTGCCTTGTCTTTGCACATATTCACAACAGTTTGGTACAATGTATCTGTAAATGAAAACAGTTTGGGGTATACTCGGCCACTGGTTCACTTTAATCCAGGCTCAGTTAGACATTTCACTCAGCTGACAGCATATTGAAAGTTCTGCCTCATGCAGCCATTAAGGCTTTACATTTATCTACTTAAATGTCAACTACCGTGTATACATGACAAGTTAAGTGTAATATGAAATTACAGAGCAAACACTTTGATCTTCCACTCTCATATGCTTTCATCCATTATAGATCAAGGAAAGTTAGTAATTCTTCCCAAATTCATTATTACAGATAGTTGATTATCATGTACATAGGAAATATCAGTTTAATCAAAATAAATCAGTGGTATTTGTAATTTCAAAGCAAAGACAGATTAAAATTGGTTAAGCCCATCTCTATTTCTGTAACATGTAGGCAGTGTCTCACCTCTCTCTTAGTTCCTGTGATGAGAAGACGACATGACTGGGCTGAAGTGGTAAAGCCCACCAACGGACGTGTTCACAATGAGCTTTTATCATCAAAGTACAATGTTGACTACCTTTTGTGCTTTTAGGTGTAAGGTGGAACTAGTATCACAAGTCTATGTTTTCATTTCACGCTCTCTATTTCATAAGGAGGCCTCAACTGAAACACAATTTTAACTTTTTTACTGGGGAATGTCATTGAGTCCTACAAGGAAAAAGTTGTGTTTAGACAACATGTGATGCAGCATTTGAGTTGCTCTAAAAATCTTAAATATTAATACCGGAAAATTATCTGTAACATTGTTCCCAGCACAGAAGTAATATTGGTAACTATTATGAGAATATTGATTTCACCAAATTTCACTAAATTCACATCAAGATAATGGCTTAAAGATGAAATCAAGAACCAAATGTATTCATCTTAAATATACATAAACATGTTTGTTAAACATGGGCCTTTTCAGGTTGCTCGGATGGTGCTGGGGAAAAGGCACTTGCCCACCAAAACAGTGACTTATGTTCTGTTTTCTGTTTTTGGCTATGTTTCTTTCAAGCTGGTCGTGCATTACATTATAACACTTGTTTGTGGATGGGAAGCCAGTGAGGGATCATGACCTTGTCAATTCACAGAGGGGGATGTCTATGGTGTTACGGCACATTATGTCCTTCTGGTGAAGTAACTGATAATGCTATGCGATTAATAACATGAGTCTACAGTCATGCTAGCAGCTCTGTGAGACTGTACTTAGTTACAGCAGTGCTTTGAGCTAAATGCTAACGTCAGCATGCTAACATGCTCACAGTGACAATGCTAACATGCTGATGTTTAGCAGGTATAATGTTTACCATATTCACCATTTTAGTTTAGTGTGTTAGCATGCTAACATTTTCTAATTAGCACAAAATACATAGTACAACTGAAGCTGATGGGAATCTAATTAGTTTAACACTGAAGTAGTGGACAAATGATTTATTATTTAATTTTGACCTGATGGTGGCGCTAAATGAAAAGTAAAGGAATCACCAAAATGAATGACGGATGATGAACGTCTGTACCAGATTTCATACTATCCATCCAACAGTTGAGATGTTTCACTCAAAGCAACAAATGTCAACCTCATGGTGGCGCTAGAGGAAAAGTCAGGGGATCAACAAAGTCATTAGGATTCATCCTCTGGGAACCATGAATGTCTGCACCAAATTATGGGTCAATCCATCTAGTAGATGTTGAAATATTCTACTCGATAGGTGAAAACTTTGACCTGGTGTTGGCACTAGAGGAAAAGTAAGGTGATCACCAAAGCTGGTAGACTTCACCCTGTTGGGACCATGAATGTCTGTCCAAAATGTAATGGAAATCTGTCCAATAGTTGTTATAATACAAACAACTATTGGACTAATGTTAATACTGGCCCAGTCTGACTTTATTTGTTTGGATATTTATTTCACAAATATTTTTGAATTTAGTTTCAAATATGAATCCTGACACTGTCAACTTAGTATACAGCACATTGAGATTTTCAGGTACAGCCTGTGTGTAAAGGGGTTGGTTTCTCTTGCAGGGTCTGTAAACTGTGGAACATGTGACCTGTATTTTAGACTTTGATGGGTTATGAAATATATGGCACAAATTCAAAAGGCCTTGACAATATCATCAAGCTATGATCCACATTGCTAAGTTTCATAAAGCATGTGTCTCCAGCAGTTAATCTTTTTCAGGACAATCTGTGTCTTTTTCGCCCCCTCCACCACCATTTCTCACCTCTCACAGAGTTTGTTAAGAACTTGTGGCTTCTTTTGAAAGTGAACCTTACTGTAAATGCTTGACTGCAAATGTCAAGTCAGACATGTTAACTGTTGGTCATAGACCTTGTGGGAATCAAATGAATTAGAGATCAATGTTTTAGATCTCTGCATAGATCTGCATAGAAGTTTAGGTCACCATCCTGCTCCTTGAACAAACGCTGATTGTTATTTTCACTCTAGATGAGTTCTGTCACCTTGACTGGAAGATGGCCAGTGAAAACAGAAAATTGTTTCACAACAGATTCACACAATAGATTGACAACACCTGCTTACTCATAGCAGTATCTTGTGGGATTTAGTATTACATCACAGACAAAATCACTAGATTTTCGACTGCTTTTAGCTGAGGTAGAAGAAGTATTAAAAATTATTTTTTACATTAAAAATAGGACTTAAATAAAGCTTTTGTATAAGCAACAAAAAGTACAAGTAGTAGGCCCCTTTAACTATATTTGTTCATTGTATAAATGTATAACTGTATATTATCATATATAATTTAGTTTTTAAGTCATAATTATGTTGTTAGAATATTACTTTAGAATCATTAACTAGTCTATCAGTGTAAAACACCAAACTGCACATCTTAGATTCACTGAAAATGGGTCATGGGATTGCAAAATTTAACAGGAAGTGCATTTTTTTATGTTTCAGCCAATCGCTACGATTTCCACTTTGTAAACCTTGATCACCTTGTGACAAAATCTTCCACTTGAGTGGGAAGACATCAGTTGTGCAAGAGAAGGGCGCTGTACCACAATGATCCGAAGACTGGCTGCTTTGATTCTTCTAAGTACATTGTGTGAGTGCACTGTCTACTTTGAGCTGAGTATTACTGTGAAATATAGCTTGTGTGAAAAGATAGCAAAAACATATTAAATTCATAAATTATTTGTATAGACCACAAATGGCTTTCTGACACTCATTTTTATTGTATTTGTCCTGTTGTCTAGTAACTCTGATTTTGTTTTTCTCTTTTCTTCAGCTCAAACCAGCGAAGTTCCTCACCAGATCCCTTTGATTGTGGCTGAACTTGGTGATAATTTGACTCTGACATGTCCATTCCCTCAGGATAAAGCGGGGTTGTTTTACTGGTATAAGCAGAAATTTGGATATGTGGTCCAAACCGTCGCAACAGGAACTTTTGACAAAATAACACTCAAAGAACAATTTGAGAACTCAAGATTTACACTCACAAAAGGGGATGCTGTGTATTTTCTTAACATCGCAAATGTAAGCAAAGAAGATGAAGCAACATACTTATGTCAAGCAGGATCGGCATACATAATGAAATTTATCAATGGCACACTTTTGGCTGTGAATGGTAAAGTATGTTCATTTCAGAGTCTTTGTTTGCTATATCTGTGTCAATATTCAAACAATACTCTTAGTTAATTCCTGCCTTTTTGTGAATCACACAGATCATAAAAATCAGAAGAAACCTGTTTATGTGAGACAAAGACCGGAGACTGAGTCAGTCCAGCCGGGCGACTCAGTGACTCTCCAGTGTTCACTTCTCTCCAAGAACAAAGAAAACAGAGTCCAGTGTCCAGGGGAACACAGTGTGTACTGGTTCAGAGCTGGATCAGGAGAATCTCATCCAGGTGTTATTTACACTCACAGTAACAGCGGTGATGAAGATGTGGAAAGGAGCTGTATGTACAGTCTGTCCAAAACTATACGAAGCTCCTCTGATGCTGGGACTTACTACTGTGCTGTGGTCACATGTGGAGAGATCCTGTTTGGTGAAGGAACCAAAGTGGAGACAAGTATGTTTTTAAGTCTTATTAAATCATATGCATCTATATTGATTATTATTCTGTTGCTTTCTAAGTACAGGGTTGATAATAGGAAACAGAAACAAAAACATTCTTCTGCCCCATAAACCTTCGTTTATTTATCTTTGACTTTTTGCATGGATAGTTTTATCTCTTCAGGCCTCTAAAATAATTCAAATTAGATCCGCTTGAAATGCTCACTGTTGGAAATACTGTATGTAACCTTTGATGAGCGGTGGTGAGTTGACTTAGTGTTTCAAAGGGTCACAAGCCACAAAGGTTGGGAACCAATGAGTTAGTTCATGCAATTTACAGGCTGCATGAGGTGGACTTGTAATGGCAACACCTATGTAGTGCATCAGTCCTTTTTTGGGTGGGTTTGGCTGCTGCCGCTACTCTTCCTCTCTTAGTTTTTTCTGTGTGCTTTCTCTGTGTGCCTGTTGTTGTGTGTTGAGGTGTCTATTTCCTGCGGTGCTCTGTGTCCCGTTGAGGCCCCTGTCTCTCTGCCGCTCATCTTCTTTTGTGCAGTTTATTTACAATCCAATAGAAAAATGCCTCAAACTACAGCCTAAGAAATTACCATTAAATCAACAAGTTTTTGACACATTCTTGGGGCGAAGTTCTGTGTTAGATTGCATTAAATTGTCCAAGTATATTTTGTGTCGATCCCTGTGGTATGTTTTTCTTGAAATGGCTGAAAATTCGACTTTTTGTGGGCTGTCTAACATGGGAGTGTTGGTAAAATGAGAAATAACAGTGTTCTTGTGTGAGAACACTGATCGACAGAAAATATTTGAAGTATTTTATCAATTATGTCTCAATTTTTGGTTCTGTTTATTTATTTATGTTTTATATTTTATCATTCCTTTTAAAAATTCATTGGCGAAAAAGAAGTGTACTTACAGGTTAAACGGAAACTAAACAAGGTTCAAGGTACATTTATTTATCATTATACAGCACAGTGTTGTACAACTAAATGCAAGCTAGAAAACTATTATTTATGGTGGAGTGCAGAGGATGAATTGAGGAGTCTCACAGTCTGAGGAAAGAAGCTGCTCTGTAGTCTGGTGGTACGACAGCGGATACTTCTGTATTGCTTGCCAGACAGCAGCAGGGTGAATAGGCTGTGGCTGGGGTGGGTATTGTCTTTGAGTGTCCTTTGGACTCTGCACAGGCACCTAACCTCTCCGATATCACTGATGGGTACCAATATGTTCTGGGCCGTTTTAATCACCCGCCGCAGAGCCCTCCAGTCCTGGGCCGTGCACATCCCATGCCAATTTGTAATGTTTCCAGAAGGATGCTTTCTATTGCTCCTCTGTAAAGTTAACAAGAACTTGGCAAGGGAATTTTGCCTTCTTGAGAAGAAAGACAGTATGCGTTTAGGCATGCTAGCAGCTCTGTGAGGCTGTATTTTGAGCTAAATGCTAAGATCAGCATGCTAACATGCTAACATTTGCTAGTTAGCACTAGACACAATGTACAGTCGAGGTTGATGGCCAATGGCATTGGTTTTGTGACAAATTAAAATTTTGACTTGACCCTTCCAACCCTCAAACCCGCTCTACCTCCTGAGCCACAGCCACCTCATTCATGGTTCCCAGATACATCGTCTGGGAATGTACAAAGTTTCATGGCGATCCATCCAACAGTTGTTGAGATGTTTCAGTCTGGACCAAAGTGGTGTACCATTGAACCAACAGACTGACATTGCCATCTATAGAGCCATGCCACTAGTGTGGCTAAATGTAACATTTGTCAACTGAACGATAAGTCACTGGTGCTGTGGAACAATTGGTTGCAGCTCAAAACATGGTTTTGCTTTCGGTTTTTAATTGTTAGAGAAAAACATTTTGGGTAAGGCAAATAAGTCCTGATACTTACAAGTCAAAATAGGTACAGTTAATGAGCACTATCTGTATTATACCACGGTCCCTCCCGCCGCGACCTGTTTTCTCAAAGACGCCCCTCCAGCGCTTCGCGGCCGCAGAGCAGAGCGCCTCAGGCTTCAGAGGCAGCTGCAACGCCGCCCAGCAGCGGGAAGAGAGGCTAGTGCACCACAGACACGCCACTGTCCCCCGTCAAATGTTATTCCCCACTGTTTGTCATCATGTCTCTTTGCCACTTGTTGTTACAAGTGCCATGGCATTGAATATAATGAGCCTGAAGCTCCGTGTGGAGCTGGGACGTGTTGTTTTGTACTATATGCCGCTGTAGGCAAAGGAGGTGTTGGAAATTTATCACCAGTTGCAGGACTTTCGGCAGGATTTTCCCCGTCTGAAGGGACGTGTACACGCTTCTGCTCTTGTAGCTTAGCCAATACGAACGTACCGTCTCTCTGAAATAACCTGTGATTGGCTAAAGTATACTGTCCGGGGCTAGATTTTTTGAAACCTTAAAACAAAGCTCAATGACGGCAAAAGAAAACTGCCTACCCAACTTTTTTTTTTCTTATTCCAGGGCAAGAACTGTGCCCATTCGTCATTGTGCTTGGGACACTGCTGGCTGGCTGTATGATTGTGATTGTCACTCTAATTATCTCCAGAAATCAAAAGCCAGTTTGTGAACATTGCAAAGGTAGGTTCACCGTGTGTGTGTGTGTTTATTATTTGATACATTAACCAAGTCAGGTGCCAACACTGATATATATCTTTATTGCCATTAATGACTTGCTTTCATTAACAGGAGAAGTAACTGCTTCCAGTCATGCTGAACATGACAGATTGGCTGAGTATCAACCAAGTAATGTGGTAAATATGATTTAAATATCATCTACTAGAATTGAATCATAATATATGGTTATTCCACATTGGATACATGCCATGGATGGCAAAGTCAATGTGAATTGTTTTTGTATGAGAAGCAGCAAATCCCCCGAAAGGAGCATGATGGGATAGCTGCTGGTGAGAGATGGGCAAAGTTCCAATAAATTACCCCTTAGCTGGAAGGAGTGTACCATTTTTGGTCCAGGAACTAATCACACTTGACATCCATCCAACAAATGCACCAAATTTGACGACAAAATATGTCTTTGGTCCATGACCTCCAGAATGAGACGTATATTTATCACAGTTTAAAAAATAAAACAGTTTTTTTTTCTGATCTTACACAGCTGTGGTTAAGGTTTGCTTAAAGAACTTGGTTAGGGCTAGAAAAATATCATGGTTTGGGGGAAAAAAGGACTTTGTTAAGGTTAGGGGAACTTTGTCGTCATGGTTACAATAATAAAAACTTGGTTATGTTTATGGAATGATCTTGGTCATAGTTTAACCCGCCCCCCTCCCCCAATATTGACTGTCAGTCAGAAACGGGATATGAACAGCGTTACTGCTTGTCTGTCTAGTCTGACGTTTTGTTGATCCATCCATCTACCCCGACCTCTGCTGTCTGCAGACTTCCTCTTTTGCTCCTGTTGGAAAAGATTCATAAATTTTATGGCTGCTGGAGGGCTTTGTCACTTAAACGTAAACATATGTCATTTTTCTGTACTTGGAAAGGAGAGTCTCCATCCATAACATATTTAATGTAAATTGCAGCTTGTTATTTTTACTCCTGAAATGTGATGCCAAACTAACTTGCTGCTGTACCGGAGTCACGGAGAGTTGGGAGCTCATGGCGGCCACATTCTGTCAGTTTTTACCCTTCAACAAAACACTAGACTAACTGCTTAGAAACTTGTTCCCGGTTCAGTAATTTGGAACCTTTATAGCACATTGGACACCAAAACATTTAATGTTTAATATTAAAACAATCCAATATTAATTGGTTACGGTATTACAGCTCTAACATCTAATTATCATAATTATCATTTGTAGGATGGTGAAGTGCAGGCACTGAACTACGTAGCGCTGGATTTCCCCTCAAGGAAAGCTCAAAGATGGCCGAATAACAGGGAGTTACCACAGGACTGTTTGTACTCTGCCATGAGAGACTATCAGTGAAAAATGTACATTGTCACATAAAATAATGTAATGCAGCTGTGAGTCCAATTTAGGTGAATGAAATGAAATGAGAGATTATAATGTAAAATGTTAGTTAATATCATTATCAGAGAGATAAGACAGCACTTATTTTTTGTCATGATGCCTGGGTGAACCAAGAATATATATTTATCATTATTTTTATTATTATATTTGTTTTATTATTATTAGTATTTGTCAGATTGACCTTGGATAATCACTCAAAATATGAATTAAATATGAATGTAAGAAAAACATGTATTGCCATTAAAGAGAAAATCCATGTTCCATACGTTTGTGTCATAATTTATTTTGTTTGATGAGGACACCTGGTGTACAATTCAATTTTGTTTTCAGTTTTATAATGCGTGTGGCTTAAAGTTGCTGAACCTGCAAAAAGCTTTTGACTTGCATAAATTTGATGAAATAATTGTTTTATCTAAACCGAAGACTGTTGGACGGATGACACTACTCTTAGCTTGCTGTAGTCGTATTTATTAGGAAGGATTCAGAAAGTAAAAGGTGGTGAAGGCTGTGCCCATAACCTGTAGGGTTCCTCAAGGTAATATGTTGGTGACAATGGCTACATGTCACAGGCTCTGCTTTTGTTTCTGCTGTTCTCTGTCTGCTTTAGGAGCACAGCTTAGGAAGTGATACCAAATCTATGTTATAAAATCCTGGGGGGGAGGGAATGCAAGATCTGGTTTGCCCCGCAAATCCCCGGCTTCTCCTGTCCATGTGTCTAAGTGTCCTTGGGCAAGACACTGAACACTAACTTGCTCCCAATGGAGGCCAGCACCTTGCATGGCAGCTCCGTCGCCATCGGTGCGTGAATGGGTGAATAAGACCAATCTGTAAAGCGCTTTGGGAACTGTTAAGGTTGAAAGCACTATATAAGTGAAGTCCATTTACCATTACCACAAAGGCCAACTTACAGGAGTGTTGGGAGCATAATGAGTCCAGTTTCTATTATCTTGGATAGATAGGGAATGACAAAGCACAAAGTATAGTATAGTATCTTTTAACAATACCTCCCTGGAGATTCATTATGCTATTCATAGATAAAAGTCTACAGCAAAAATTGAAATACAAACCTAAACTGGTACCGACATGAGCAACAGTACAAAATTATATTGACCAATACTTTCTGGAAAAGGTATTTATATTCACAGATGGTTCGAAAGATCCTACAACAATGTGCACAACCTTCATTCCTCAGTGTGAGGCAGCTGTTACAAAGAGAACAACAAACCATCTATCAGTATGTAACAGTTGAATTATTAGGAATATTAGTGATACAGTGGGTGGAGGAAAACAATCAACACAGTGGGATAATCGCCTCTGATAGTTTCTTTGGCTTTCAAGTATTAAAGGGAAACTCCGGTATTTTTAAACCTGGGCCCTATTATTTTGACAGGCTCAGATGGTTATTAAAAACCTGAGATTTAATTATATGTAAGAAATGGAATTACATTTTTTTTATAGTCCTAATATCGTCAATAATAACAATTGAGCTGGGTTCAAATTTAATATTTAGCTAAGATGAAAGAACAACAAAAAACGAATGCAAGCACATAAACTAACACGATGTAAAATTCAGATTAAATGCTCAGCATTATAAACAGTTTCAACATTTCACTTGAGAGTACACACTGTCCTCAGCAAACTCTCTCTTCTTTCTTTCTCTTGTTTTTTTTCCTGAGAAATTCAGTGCAGCGTAGTTCAAATTGTCGTCAGCTTCAGTCTGTGCAGAAAATAAAACAGTTATATATATAATACAAATATACGGTGCCTTTACAAAGTATTTTTAAGGAATAACAATACGATTAATTTGACATTATCACTTACAATGTATTGTACTGGTCGTGCCTCTGAAACAGCACTTTCCATTCCTAAAAATAAAGAACATCATGATAATAAATATATAGTAGATAAATGCACTTAATCTGACTTTTCAGTAAGAGTATACTGTTATAAAATAAAAATTCTAAGGGTGGAATTATTTAATTATGCAGATAAAATCTAGTTAGAGGCTGAGTTTAATGAGGTATAAAAACATCAAGCACTATGAAGACTCCTGATGATTTTACCCTGGAACCTGTATTGTAAAGGTTTGTTCGATTTAGTACTTAAAATACATTAACAAATTTAAGTCTTATACACGTGATGAACATGATGAACATGTTTTCAATGTAACAGGAAAATTTTAGTTTTTGCAAACATTTTCTTTGTTCACAACACTTACCTTTATATTGTTCCTGTTTCTTTCGGTTGCAGATGAGGATAACATTTCCAACAACCGAAATGACCAAGCAGACAATAAATATAGCCATTGCAATGAATACCGAATGTGTTGTTTGCACTAGAAAACAAACAAAGAGACTTATCAATCACGATGCTATCAACATATTTTGAGAATTACTTCCATTACTGAACACCAAGTCATACCGATTTCCAGTTTTGTTCCATCTCCAATAAATATCTCTCCACATGCGGCCACAGCACAGTAGTAAGTCCCATCATCAGAGGAGCTGACGTCCTTAGAGAAGCGATAAACACAGCGTTTCTGAGAGTCAGATCTCTTGTCACATTCATCACGTCGGTTTCCATCCGTGTAGATGATGTCTGGATGAGATTTATCTGATCCGGCTCTGAACCAGTACACACTGTGACCTCCTGGACACGTTTTATTCTCAGAGTCAGAGAGGACTGAACACTGCAGAGTCACAGAGTCTCCTGGACGGTCTGGATCAGATACTGTCAGTCCCTGAACAACAGTATAGTTTGATGTCCTCTGAGTGTTTCCTATGAAATACAAAACTGTGTTATAAGGATGGGATTTCCAAGCACATTTTGAAAGGTTAAGAAGTGTTGAGGTACAGTACAGTATATCTCAAATACTTTTTGTAAAAGTAGATCACACTATTACCTTTTACTAACAAATAGGTCCCACTCCATTCAGCATTAATCCAATCCGTTATTGCACAGTGATACATTCCCTCATCCTCTTGAATTGTCCTCAAAATGGTCAGATTGCTAAAATTCTCATCAGTATTTACCTCCAATCTTGATTCAGAAAACTCTGGTGCATACTCAGGTTTTGCATGTTTTCGCAGTCTCACAATTAATTTCAGGGTATCCCCGAAACTCTGTTTGTACCAGTGGAGTTTTCTACTGCTCAACTCTTTATCAGGGCAAGCACATGTGAAGGTCGCAGGTTTACCAATGTGCACTGTGGTCACTGGAACCAGCGTGTCTGAATGAAATAAAAACATACAATACATGAATAACAGTTAGTGTATGATGTGGAAAGGTTATGATGCTAAATAATCCAGTTGGCAAATAAAATAAATAAAATAGCACTTACATCCTTGATGAAAGAGAAGCAGTGTAACCCATAACAGGATCATCTTGACACTGTCTCTTGTTAGGAGACTTCTTGGTTATTTTGTGAGTGAAGGTGGTGACATGGTCGTGATAGGTCAGACCATCAAATGCATCTGATTGGTTATCACAGAATATAGATTCAAAGTGCATTTCCTGTCACACTGGTCTTGTCCTTCTTTATGTGAAGCGTATTACTGCTCACTCTTATTTACTCACTAACATGGCGACTATTGCTGCTTGTGGTACCTAGTGCTTCTGTTTTTCCAAATCAAATGACTACTGTTAAATATAAATATTTGAAAATCATCACTTCCTGTATCTCAGAGTTCGTGTATTGGCTTCCTCTGCTGCAGTGGCGGACTCAGGCTGTCTGAGGGGCAGGGACGAAAAAGAACAAAAGGGCACCAGCTGCATGTGGTGGGGCACCAGTGCACAGAAGTTTTCTAGCATGTAGTGCACCCATTAGTGCACTGCATCACGTTTTCTCCACTGGATGGACACCCTAGAGGGCACTTTATCACATTGTCTTGCACTCTGGGCCACCGTAGAGGTTACTTTATCATGTGAGTCCACCAGAGCTTTGCTGCATCCCTATTCAGCAGCAGCGCCAGCAGATTGACCAGCACATATGGTTCGTACTGGCATATGCCACTGTTCTTTATATATGCTGTGACTGTATGCTACTTAGAAACTGCATGTACAACTTCAAAACAGCATGTCACTCATGTTTCACCTGTGGATACAATTCTCTACCTACATATACCAATATTTACCAATTCTTGCTAACATGTCCCAGTGCTGTTATACTTAAATCATAAATACCACGTCACTGCTCCTGCACTGACAGATACCAACCTCTCACTGGCTTAAAAATGAAGACAAGATTAATGCCGTGTTCCCACCAAAAGTGAAGCGAATTTTCGCCTCACATTACTTGCACAAGATTGACCATGGGATCATTTTTGAACAAATAAACACAACGCATTCTGGGTTCATAATATCATCCGGAGGCGCACAGCTCGGTGAATTTCAGCACCTTCTCCAGGAACTGCATCTGGATGACTGCTGCAGTATTTCCAGAACTTACCAGGTAGTCCAGCTTCCTCGCTAACTTTTCTCCAAGCAATCTTTTTTGTCCGGTCTTTGTATAAAAATGAAGTAGTATCATAGAGCTCTGGATGTCCACAGGATGCTATTTTCTCCTCCATTTCTGATTCAGCATCAGCATGTCAGTGACGTCAGGAGGAGACTCAAACACTGATAGGCTTTTGCAACACAGCGTCATGCGAATTTATCGTGCGGATAGGTCAATTACGCAAATTTTGCAACATTGCGTCGCCTGGCGCGAATTTGCGTCTATCCGCATCTTTGCATTGACTTTGTATGTAATCTCACTGCGACAAAAATTCAATTTGCTTTTGGTGCCATCACATGCTCACTATGTGAGGCTGTACTTGGGCACAGCAGTGCTTTGAGCTAAATGCTAACATGCTCAAAATGATGTTTAGCAGCTTTACCATGTTCACCATTCTTGTTTAGCATGTTAGCATGCTAACATTTGCTAATTGGCTCTAAACCATGGATGTATTATAAGAACTGGATACCGGACCCAAAGATGTCGCCTATTCAGTCCAACAACAATTGCTCGTCTAGCGCATATGCCAAAAAAAGATTTCTCGCTTCCGGGTTTACTTCCAGGGTATGCAGCCCACTGAATATGTGCAGTAGTGTTTCTCCCGCGAGTTCCCGCTCAGCCAATAAACTTTACATTGTGATTATGTCACAGATTTTTAAATCACTTTTCTTGGCTCAAGAAAAGTTGGCTTGATGTTTTACAAATATAAAACCTCCATGGATCAAAAATTCATAATAGAAGTAGTCATAATCGACCTTGTTTGAAGTTCGAGGTGTCCTGTCAACAGTTTTACAGACGTCTCTTTTACAATGCTGGCCTATAGAGAAAAAGCTTTTTGGGCCACAGGGAAATTTTTGCTGCAATACCACGAGTGGCCACTGGAAAGAATTGGAAGCAAGGCTGAGCGGCGGCACCGTATCCAGTTCTTATAATACTTCCATGCTCTAAAGAGAAAGTACAGCTGACGGCATTGTCTTTTTCAGGTATTTGGTCATAAACCAAAGTTTTGGACAAATTCAAATTCTGACCTGATGATGGCGCTAAATGAAATGTCAGGGGATCTGCAAAGTTAATATAAGGGGACATGAATGTCTGCACCAAATTTCATGGCAATCCATCCAATAGTTGTTGAGACATTTCACTCAAAACTATAAATGTCAACCTCGTGGTGGCGCTAGAGGAAAAGTCAGGGGATCACCAAAGTCGATAAGAATTATGAATATCTGTACCAAATTTCATAATAATCCATCAGATAGTTGTTGAGACATTTCAGTCTGAGCTCTGACAGTTTGGTATTTTCCATCACATACTCACCCAACTAATAAATGCCTTAAAATCACCATCAGGAAAGCTGAAAAGCTGTCTGAATTTATTTATAAAACTGTATTCTCCGATATGAGAAGTGCCACGTTGGAGTGCAGTGCCATTATGCATGGCTGTTCACTGTGTGTTCAATGCACGCAAGTACAGCCTCACAGAGCTGCTAGCATTGTTTTCTTTTAAAGCCAGTGAGAAGTAGTATCTGTCAGTGCTGGAGCAGTGACATGGCATTTATGATTTAGGCATAACAGCAGTGGGATATA